>CM052712.1:84756839-84823028 GCA_028551405.1 Uromys caudimaculatus
GTTCTGATGGTGCAGAGTACTCTTGGTTTCTGTTCTTTATGTTCTTGCCCTTGCCTTTTGCCATCTTGTTGACTCTGTTGTTAGCTGATCTTACTCTGTCTGGTTGTGGCTTGCCCCTCCTGCAGGTCTCTGTGTCAGTACTCCTTGAAGACCAGCTCTCTCTGAGAGGTGTTTGGGTTTGGAGAGCTGTGGCACTGGGCCTGATCTCGGTCCCTGTGTCTCTTGGGTTCGGGGCAGTTCCTGGTGAGCTGTGGGGCGTGTCTTTGGCCCTCTCCCGGCTTTTCTGAGCTCCTGAGAGGGAACTTTGTCCCGGCGCTAATTTGCTATGGAGCCTGGTGGCCCAAGCTGAGGTTCCTGGTCGCCGCCGGAAGTTGCTGTCCGTCAGTCTCTGTGGCCCGTGGAAATCGGGCAGAATCGGTGAGCTCTGGGGCTCGTGTTGCCCCCGCTGGGAGCTTTTCCGCTTTCCTGGGAGAGAAAATTTTCTCCCGGAGCTGCTTGACTATGGAATCCTAGTGCCCCAGGCAAAAGTTTCCTGCCTCAGCTGCTCGCTGTTGAGATCCAGGGGGATTTCTAAGCCCGCCTACCTCGGTCCCTGTGTCTCGTGGGTTTGCGGCAGTTCCTGGTGAGCTGTGGGGCGTGTCTTTGGCCCTCTCCTGGCTTTTCCGAGCTCCTGAGAGGGATCTTTGTCCCAGTGCTAATTTGCTATGGAGCCCGGTCAGGATTAGATTTTTTTAAACCTAATATTAATAAGGTTTCTCAAACTCTTTTATCCTCCCTTCTAGCCAAACATCCAAAGATAGGGGAGAAAATATGGTAAATAGGACAATGGGATGTGGACCTGTTTAGAAATACTTCCTTGAGGTGATTCCAATCTCTATTTGTCATAATACCAGCAGTCTAATTCTAGAGTGTCAGGGAAGCAAACATGAATCAGCAGCAGTGGCATGATACAGCAGAAACCATCAGGCCTCTGAAGAATCTGCAAGATTCATCAGAAGCAACCATGACCAGCAGGGATACAAGGAGAAGTTCTCTGCTTTGCCTATCTCCACAAATTGAAGGTCAGTGAAAATGAAGGCAAGAGACCAAGGAAGCATTGCAAAGCTAGCTAAAAGTATGATGTCACTATTTACTGGGTCCTATTTGTACTCTCTCCAAACATCATGTGTCCTTCCTGGGGTCCTGCCTGAGCAAAATACCATGTGAGGGGACCTCACCATATAAGTCTCTATCAGCATAACACCACATGAGTCTGTGTCACATCCCATATCCTGAAACTTCCACATTAAGACTCAACCTCATAACAAATCGAGTCACCATAAAAATGTCTTTCATAAGTTCACTAAGACAGGATTTAGGAATAAGTTTTCCTCTGAGGTGATGTAATGGTTCATTATTATGACTGGGGGATTTGGCTATAGTTGCAGTAAAAAGACAAGGTTCTTGTGATATGAAATGGCTGTTCTGGCATTGAAGTGTAACCTATGCATGTGAAAAGTCACTTAACCATCAGGATTAACTCAGTGGTAAAGAATATGTCTAGATTCACTCCTGAAGAATGTTCCTGATAGGCAGATGTTCTTGCTCTGCCTTACATACTACCTCTTGGAATCATTGCTCACTTCCAGATGTGCTAGTTCCCAAGATCCTTTGTAGCCCTAGAGATTATAGGCTATAGCTTACTAGCTGTTATATCTGCACCTTAACAGATTTTTCACTCTGTGTTTCTACAATTTGTTTTCATAAGTTCTTTCTTTTCCTTGCTTTCTTACTTTTTATTTATTAATCATTTCATTAGTTTACATTTTAAATGATAATCCCTTCCTGGATTCCTCTCCACAACACAATCCCATGCCCCCTCTAGTTTGCCTCTATGAGGATGCTTCTCCAACCACTCACCCACTCCCAACTAATTACTCTCACATCCCCCTAAGCTGGAGCAACAAGTCTCCAAGCCCAAGCCCACAGCATCTTCAATGTGAACCCGAGTAGGGGTCTGACGGATGAAATACGACAAGAGACACAGATACCTGGGAGCCAGACAGGATGTCTGATCAAGCTCCAAAAATTCTAATTCTATACCATCAATTTGTAATAAAAAGATAAAGAAGCTTAAACAACATAACCAAGACTCAGACAAAGCAACAGGAGTGGGAAAAATTCCAAGGAGCTACAGACTCCTAGCCACAAGGACATCTTACCAAGGCAACAACTTGTATTCTGCTAGCCACTTAACCTTAAAGGAGTCACCCTGACCTAGGGAAAGAATCCATCTCTTGAGAGACAGAACCTAAACAAAATCCTAAAGCTCAGAAAACAGCAACCTTGGCCTACTGTTACTTCCAAGCCTAACTTTAACACAAAATGGCTTTACTCAGGCTAATAAGAAGGCTGCAAATCTGTTGGTTCCAGGCATCCAAGGACCAAGGGTCTCCCCTCTCACTGATGCCAAATAAGTCCATCCTCTGCTATACATGTACTTAGAGCCATGGATCCCGCCATCTTTACTCTTTGTTTGATGGTTTAGTCTCTGGGAGCTCTGGGTGGTCAAGTTAGTTGATTTTGTGTAACAATCCCCTTCAGCTCCTTTAGTCCTTCCACTAGCTCATCCATTGGGGTCCCTAGGCTCCAGGTCCATGGTTGGTTGGAGTATCTGCATCTCTCTTGGTCCACGGCTAGTAGAACCTCTAAGGGGACAGTCATTCCAGGCTCCTGTCAGCAAGTGCTTCTTGGTGTGAGCAATAGAGTTGGTGTTTGAAATCTGAAGATGGGATGCATGGCTAGGTGTGGCGGTCTCTGGATGGCCTTATTTTGTTACTTTTTTTTTTGTCTCTGCATTTACTTTAGACAGGAACAATTCTAGGTGAAAAATTTTGAGATGGGTGTGTGGCACAATCCCTCAACTTGGTGCTGTACCTATCTACTGTAAATGGACTCTACAGATTCTAGATCCTTTTGCTTGGTTACTTTGACTAATATTATCCCTGTTGAGTCCTGGGATCCTCTCACTTCCCTGGCTTCTGGGATTTTCTAGTTTCCCATCCACAACTGCTAAATCATTCTATTCAATTTCTGGACCCTCTGTACTTCTCTACTGTCTCTTCACATGCCTGATCCTGCACACCTTTCCCCTTCCCTTCCTCTCTCCCTCCCAAATTACACCGTCTCTTCACCTCCTGTGATTATTTTGTTCCCTTTTCTATGTAGGATTGAAGTATCCACAATTATGTCTTGCTTCTTCTTAAGCTTCATGTGGTTTGTGGATTGTATCCTGGGTATTCTGAGTTTTGGGGATAATATCCACTTATCAGTGAGCAAATACCATGTGTGTTCTTTGTGTCTGAGTTATCTCACTCAGGATGATATGTTCAAGTTCTATCCATTTGCTGGCAAATTTCATGAACTCATGGTTTTTAATAGCTGAGTAGCACACCATTGTATGAATGGTCCCTATTTTCTGTATCTCTATCTTCTTTTGAGGGACATAAGGGCGTTTCCAGATCCTGGCTAATATAAATGAGGCTGCTATCAAAATAGTGCTGCATGCAAATACTCAATAAAATTCTTGCAAACTAAATCCAAGAACACATCAAAATGGTCATTCACCATGATCAAGTGGGCTTCATCCCATGGTTGCAGGAGTGGTTTCAATATACAGAAATCCATCAAGTAATGCACTATATAAACAATCTCAAAGAAAAGAAACATCATCATTTCTTTAGATGCTGAAAAAGCCTGTGCCAAAATACAACACCCTTTCATGTTAAAAGTCTAGGCAAGATCGGTAATTTGAGGCCCATACCTAAACATAATAAAAGCAAAATACAGCAAACCAATAGCCAACATCAAACTAAATGCATAGAAATTTGAAGCAATCCCATGAAAATCAGGGACAAGGCAAGTTTACCCACTTCCACCTTATTAATTCAATAGAGTACTTGAAGTTCTAGCCAGAGCAATTAGACAACAAAAGGAGGTTAAAGGGATACAAATTGGAAAGAAAAAATTCAAGATATCACACTTTGCAGACGATATGACAGTATACATAAGTGATACCAAAAATTTCACCAGAGAACTCCTACAGCTGAAAACAACTTCAGCAAAGTTGCTAGATGTACAATTAACTCAAACAAATCAATAGCCTTCCTCTACTCAAAGAATAAATGGGCTGAGAAAGAAATTAGGGGACCACCACCCTTCTCAATCATCACAAATAAATATAAAATATCTTGGTGTGACGCTAACCAAGCAAGTGAAAGATCTGTGTGACAGGAACTTCAAGTCTCTGAGGAAAAAAATCAAAGAAGACCTCAGAAGCTGGAAAGATCTCAAATGCTCATGGATTGGCAGGATTAACATAGTAAAAATGGCCATCTTACCAAAAGTAATCTACAGATTCAATTCAGTCCTCATCAAAGTCCCAGCTCAATGCTTCATCGAGTTAGAAAGAGCAATTCTCAAATTCACTTGGAATAACAAAAAACCAAGGATAGCAAAAACTATTCTCAACAATAAAAGAACTTATGGTGGAATCAACATCCCTGACCTCAAGCTGTAAAACAGAGCAATAGTGATAAATACTGCATGATATTGGTACAGAGACAGTTGGGTGCATCAGTGGAATAGAATTGAAGACCAAGAATACACACAATAGATCTTTTACAAAGAAGCCAAAAGCATCCAGTGGAAAAAAATAGCATTTTCAATAAATGGTGCCAGTTCAAGTGATGGACGAATGCAAATTGATCCATTCTTATTTCCAAAGCGCTTAACTATAAGTGAATCAAGGACTTCCACATAAAACAAAATATACTGAATCTAATCGAAGAGAAGATGGGAAAGAGCCTTGAACACATTCGAACAGGGAAATTTTCATGAACAGAGTACCAGTGGTTCAAGTTCTAAGATCAACTATTAGCAAATGGGATCTCATGAAATTGCAAAGCTTCTGTAAGGCAAAGGATACTGTCAACAGGACAAAATGGTATCCTACAGACTGGAAAAAGATCTTTGCCAACCCTGTATCTGATAGAAGGCTAATATCAAAAATATTCAAATAACTCAAGAAGTTAGACTCCAGAAAACCAAATAGCCATATTAAAAAGAGAGTACAGAGATAAACAAAGAATTCTCAAGCTAGGAGTCTCCAGTGGCCCAGAAGCACCTAAAGAAATGTTCAGTATCCTTATTTATCAGGGAAATGCAAATCAAAATGTCTCTGAGATTCCACCTCTCACGAATCAGAATAGCTAAGGTCAAAAACTCAGGTAACAGCAGATGCTGGCGAGGATGTGGAGAAAGGAACACTCCTTCATTGCTGGTGGGATTGCAAGATGGTAAAACCACTCTGGAAAACAATCTCATGGTTCCTCTGAAAACTGGAAATAGTTCTACCTGAAGACCCAGCTATACCATGACTGGGCATATACACAAAATATGCTCCAACATATAACAAGGACACATGTTTCATAACTTTATCATTCAGTCTTTTCTCCACAAAAGGGAAAGTACCCATCAGTAATATGTGTGCTTTACAACATTTAAACATTCATGTGTAATTAACAAAATATCCAGTTTAACTCTTGGTACAGACTCAGTGTCTCCACAGTTGTTCCTGTTGGCCCTTTTTTAGTCATTCCCTTACTCCCATCCAAAGGCATTTGTGACTCTGTTGACCACAGAGTCTCTCTCCATCAGGGACCCACAGCTGCCACAGTATGCAAGAACACAGCTATGAGACCTTCATTCTCCTTCCTGCCCTCCATTCTGGTCTCTCAAGATTTAGCCTCAGTCCAGCTTCAGCCTGTTCACATGAGCAGGGCCTACTCTTCACACTCTAGGGAATCAGGCTTTTGGTAAGTATGCAGAGAACTCCTAGCTCTTTCCAGCCTATCTACATTTCTTTCTAGTCCTCTATGAGTATCTGCAGACCTACAAAACAGCACTCTACCAAGGAACTGACAGCCCTCATACTAGACTGGAACTTAGGGATTACACAGCTGACAAAGTTGGCAAGGACCAGAGTGGGCAATACCAACCCAAAATAAAACCTAACAAAACAAAATACACAACACCCGTGTAACAAAGAGAGAGTCATTGTATATACATCAAATAATGTGACTCTAGATTTTTAAATCTCAATTAAGAAAATACAAACATCAACATCCAAGACAATATGCATCTTTCAGAATTCAGCAACTCTGCAAAAAAAAAAAAAAACCATTAAATTGCCCTGTGCAAGATCCAGTCTTAATAGTCTTATGTATAGACCCAAAGTTCTCTATGTACTGCTACAGAAACACTTACTCATCCATGATCCCTGCTGCTCTGCTCATTATAGCCAGAAATTGGAAACAGCCTCCATGTCCATCAACTGATAAACGGATACTGAAAATGTGCTACACGGACAAACCGGAATGTTATTCAGCTGTTAAGACAAAAGGAAGAATGAAATTTTCATGCTAATGATTGCTTCTAGAAGCAATCACCTTTAATGAAGTAACCCAGACTCATAAAGACAAATACTGTATGTTTTCTCTCACATGTGGAAGTTTGCTTTTAAGGTTTAGACTTGTGGGCTTCAATCTGAATAACAACAGTTTACACAGCTAGTAAGAGACCAGGGAGAATGAGAGGAGTGTCCAAGGCAGAAGAAATAAGAGTATGCTCTTACAAAGAGAGAAATGGAAACCTAGAATAGGATTAAGTGGGAGGGAATGAGGGGAAAATAGAGGAGTGAATAAGAAGAAAGACAGTTAACACTGAAGGCCATTTGACAACTTAAATGGAAACCTTTTACTGTACAAGCAACATTTGTGCGTGCGTGTGTGTGTGTGTGTGTGTGTGTGTGTGTGTGTGTGTGTGTATAGTTACACAGTTTATCTTGAATGCCAAGAATGGGTTATATCATGTTGAATTATTAGTAAAAGCCTACAAATCCCCCCAACATCACAAACTATTTCCATGTGTTGAAGGGCAGCTTCCACACAACTCAAGGTAAACTGAGCAGGGCCAAGTGTGGAGTCATAAACTGGGCGCTGGTGCTGATGGCCACCAACGTGGGACATCACATGCATTGCTGATGGTGGGCAGGTTCTGAGAGCAGTGAAGGGGCTCTGCTGATGATAGCCAGCGACTAGAGTGATTACTCAGCAGACCTTTCTTTGTGGGAATAAAGCTTGATTTACTGGGGCCATCATTCTCTTTGATCAGTGACAAACACTCTGACCTCTTAAAATTTTTTGCGTGCCAGTGAGAAAGAGAAGAGGGGCCAAATGATAAACAAGCACACACACACACATGAACACGCACATACATATATGCATACACAAAACCATTCACAACATTGTATGAATAAAACAAGACAAGTTGCAACAACTACTCACATAAATACACACAGACAGACAAACAGACAACAGACATATAGACAGACAAACGGGCATATTGTATGGATGGAGCAAAGTTCCAACAAGTAAGGGCCAATCTCACATACTTACGTAACCATATGCACCTTAGGTGGATGAAGCAAGCTTCAATGACCAAGATCCAATAATTATTTTTTCCTCTTAGATTTTTTTTTTACCTTCTAAGAAAATGTTCTCTATGTAAGAAAACATTACCTCATAGCCACGAGTTACATATTCTCTAAAAACAATCACCACAAAACCATATTTTTCAAAAATAGATTATAATCATTTCACAAAAGGAAATTATGACAGCATTATTGCTTATATATTCTTCCTCTGAAACTCATATCTAACTACACATTTTCCATCTATATTTCTCTCCACAACCTGATCCTAACCTCAAAGCAATAATTCTTTTGTCACTGATTAACAAACTTAAAGCAAGCCAGTCTATAGTAGCAAATTTTTTCCTGTGCTTAGCTGAGGACAATTTGTATTTACCAGGAAAAAAATCATTATCTCTCATATGTCTTATTTTTGAAGTCTTGTTCAGCTAAACCGGCTAATCATCTATTCTCTATTCTTATAGTACAATTATTTACTCCATATTCATAATACTGTCATTCCATGGTACACCGAAAACTTGTGACCACACCGCTAGATGACAAGATCCAGGAAATCAGACCCAAACTAGAAGGAATGTTTCTTTGATTCTTAACTTGTCCCAAGGCTATTTTTCTCTTCCAAGGACAACGACCTGCTTGTAAGTCATGAAAGCTCACTCTACTCCTTTCCTAACCTATGCAGCCTTCACTGTTCTACGAGGGAGGGGGCACATTCTATGCTTAATTTTAATTTCATTTTATCTTTCTGGAAAAAGAATTTACTATGTCCTTAAATTTTCTACCAACTACCCTACCTTCCTAAAGCTATTTAAACCAGACCAAGAATTCTGTAAAATTGATAGTTGATCTAAACAATCTTATATTTTATGAAAGTTCATCTTCCTGTTTGTCTGCAGGAAATTTGACCAGTAGAGTGGGCTATCACCCAGGAAGCAATCACACAAGCCTATAGGCAGTGAGGGTCTCCCCACATCTAATTACACTATACTAGATATATGAGGAGTATAGCAATGACAGACATGAGAAAGCATGTTTCAGTATCAGCTGCAAGAAGCAATCATGGGATGAAGCTTCTGGGGTTGTGCCTCTCCAGGATACACCCATCATAGCCATGCAAAATGGTTGGCAATCTCCAAGAAGTTCACCTGAAAGCTGCACATCCTCCTGCATGACATCAGCTACCCAAGGCTATTGGTTGCTATCCAAAATCTGAAGGTAAGACCCTAATGCTGAAGATCCCAGTTACTTATGGAATTGAACACACATGAGTCAAGTTGGTATCCAACCAGAAGCTTCACCCCTACTGCCATCATTCATGATGCTGGATGTTACTTTACAAAAGAATCATGAGTATCACCCATCTACAGATCTGTAACCTAGACTAGTAACATACCTGGAAAATACTATGGTACAATACTGGCACTGTACTGGCTCCAGTGCTACCTAAAGCTACAGTAGTTGGACAAGTATGTCATCTCAGAAATGAAAGGAATCAGGATGGAGTTAGGTCTTTATTCCTCATTGTATATCAAATAGTTATTTTTGATGCTTGAAGGCCAAATTCAAGGCATATTTCCTACGCTGTCCATATGCAGAGATATCACTATTATATTTTTCTTCTGATTTCTTACATGATTCCATATGATCTTGGAAAGTACTGAAGTCATAAGTCCAGGCATGAAAGGCATGCTATGTTAAGTGGGACATGCATCTAAAAATATTGATATGCTACATTGTTTCAAGGGAATTCTCCTTCTATTCAGTGTATGTTCTTTTATTCTGGAGTGCTAGCTCAGAGATTAACAATAATGACTGCTACTCTAGAGGACACTACCTCAGTTCTAGTACTGACAGTGTGGCTCATGACAATCTGTAACAGTAGTTCTAGTTGACCTATACATTCCTCTATCATGCAGTTCACAGATCTATATTCAAGGAAAATACCCATAGACACAAAATACATATAAATGAGTAATTTGAGACAAAGAAGCTGAGAAATAGAATATCAGGAGGTAATATCACTGATAAATTTGGTTCATAATATATAGTTCAATACTCTGATGATTTTCCAAAGAAGCCCAGCATTCTCATCAAAATCAGAGAAATCATTTAAGCAAGGTAAGAGGAAAAGCATAGGCCTGCATAACATACATATCATGAGATAGAAGGAAATTATTCACAAACACATGCTTATTAATTTTTATATTGTGAAATATCAAAGAAACTCAGCACAAATGACTAAATATTTTAAGACATCAGAGGCAAAAGGTGGCTGCTAGTATCTGTAATAAACTCCTGGCTCTCCTGAGCACTCTTCCTGCCCAATACTTCCTTAAATTTTTTTCCAGTAAAATTTCTCAGTTACAGCCTCCTTCTTCTGTCATGGACCTCCAATCAAACCAATCAATAGATGGCAATCCCCACAATTTCTGCGCTACCATTGCCCCAGCACTACTTGCAAGCAGGAAAAGTTATAGAATGAAGGTTTTGTTCCTGGGTAGGATTACCCTCTGCCCACTTCTCTATGACTCTCCCAACCTACTATTGCCCCCAAATCGACTCCTCTGCTATTTTCTTAAAAAAAAAAAAAAAAAAGACCAGGACTCTTGGGGATATCAATTGACAACACATAACATGTGACAATAAAAATAGTAACAAATCCTCATATCAAAACTAGGCAATGTAATTAACTAGTTTGAAAAGCATTGCAAGATCAGGTTAAATAGTCAGACACAGACACCAACTGTATCTCACTAGTATGATTCCTTTCATACACCAGAAGGTGTGTCTGATATGCAAAGGCTTAATCAAGGTGACTATATGCATAGGGGTTCACTGCAATATGTCACTAGGAATGCCTTTGAAAACCAGCATAATGAGCAATGGCTTGACTGCATTGGTTTATTCATAGGGCTTCTCTCCACAATGCATTCACTGATGCCCTTGAAGATCAAAGTTGTGTGCAAAGGCTTTACCATGGTCGTTACATTCATAGGCCTTCTCCACAGTATGTGGCTTTTTTTTTTTTTTTTTTTGGTTTTTCGAGACAGGATTTCTCTGTGTAGCCCTGGCTGTCCTGGAATTCACTCTGTAGGCCAGGCTGGCCTCGAACTCAGAAATCTGCCTGCCTGTGCCTCCCAAGTGCTGGGATTAAAGGTGTGTGCCACCACTGCACATGGCTAGTATGTGTCTTTTTATGGCTTTACTTATAGCTGTAACATGCAAAGGCTTCATCAAGTTGATTACATTCAAAAGGGTTCTCTATAGTATCTGTTCTTTTGTGACTCTGAAAATTACTATTCTGTCCCAAAAATTAATCACATTCATACGGATTTTCTCTTGTATGTGTCCTTTTATGACTTTGATATTTCATTGTGAAAGGAAGGATCTTTACCATACTGGTTACATTAATAGGGCTTCTCTCCAGGATGTGTTCTTCTAAGGCTTTAAAGATACCTGTGATGAGCAAAGTCTTTACCACATGGGTACATTCATAGGGCTTTCTGCAGTATGTATATTTATGACTTTGAAGATCATTGTGGTGGGCAAAGGCTTTACCACATTGCTTACATTCCTAGAGCTTCTCTCTGGTATGTCTTCTACTATGACGTTGAAGATTGCTGTAACGAGCAAAGGCTTTACCACATTGGTTACATTCATAGGGTTTCTCTCCAGAATGTGTTCTTTATGACGTTGAAGATTGCTGTAATCAGAATAGGATTTACCACATTGGTTACATTCATAGGGCTTCTCTCCAGTATGTGTTATTTTATGCATTTGAAGATGGCTGAGACGAACAAAGACTTTACCACATTGGTTACATGCATAGGGCTTCTCTCCAGTATGTGTTCTTTTGGGCCTTGGAAGATCACTATAACAGGCAAAGGCTTTTCCACATTGGTTATATTCATAGGTCTTTTCCCCTGTACATGTTCTTTCAGGCTTTTGAAGACTACTGATCTGTGCAAAGCCTTTACAACGTTGGTCATATGCATCATGTTTCTCTCCAGTATGTGTTCTCTATGGCATTGCAGATGACTGTGGCATGCAAAGGCTTTACTACACAGGTTACAATCATCAAGTTTCTCTCCTGGGTGTGTTATTGTATGTACTTGAAGACCAGTTTAGTATACAAAGTCTCCTGTACGTGTTGTTTTATGTTTCTGAAGAGGATTGTGAATTAGAAACTCTTTATTATATTGTATGCATTTATAGGGTTTCTCTCCAGCATCAATGCTTTCATCATAATGATGATGCCTGCGATATACAAAATGTTTATCACTTTGCATATATTCAGAGCTTCTGTACAATATGAATTCTTCCAGGCTTGTGTATGTAACTGTCACATATGAACAGTTTACTCATTCATTATACTAATGAATATTTTTTATCGGTATGAATTGATTTAACAGTGTTTTCTAAATGTAAAGAGGAATCAGATATAATAAAGGGTTATCACCTTCTTTATATCCATGGCTGTCTCCTTCATTATGATTCTCTTTATATCTTACCTGTGATGGTGAGAGCATTGATTACATGCCTCACACTTATAGCATTCTTTTCTTATGTGGGATTTTAAACATATTTAACAAAACTGCAAGAACTCAGAGCTTTACCACAAGGTTGCATTCATAACTTTTCCTATAGTGTGGGCTGTTTACCATTTCCAACATAAACCAGGATACACAGAAAATTTCTATGTTACTAATACTAATAGGTATTTTCTGTAGTGTGAGGCTGTTGATGTAAGCATAATGAA
This sequence comes from Uromys caudimaculatus, assembly GCA_028551405.1. Lineage (NCBI taxonomy): Eukaryota > Metazoa > Chordata > Mammalia > Rodentia > Muridae > Uromys > Uromys caudimaculatus. Next base: position 84,769,130 of record CM052712.1, read on the forward strand.
ACTAGAAAATCAATTAACTATAAAATGGTATCATGTTCAATTGGAGAAAACTACGTATCTTTTAATAGTACTGGGACAGGAGAGGTACAGTGTTTCTGTCAATATCCATTAGGCCAGAGTCTTGTATCCTTTATATAGAATAGAGAGATGGATAGAGAGACAGAGATAGAGAGATAGAGAGATAGATATGTGTGTGGGTAGATAGGTACATAGATTGATGGATGGATGAGAGATAGAGTTAGATATACCTTGATAAAGATAGATATGGATATATCTGTCCCTTATAATACAACTATGAAAGGAAGAATAACAAATAGTATATATCTACATTGCATTCACAATTTGATTTTTTGTTCCTAATAGACATGTGGTATTTGGATTAAATTTTCTCTACAACTTTCTTGACTGTGTTGAACTTCTACTCTAAGTAAAGGTAACCACCTTATTGCAAGTATATGAGTAACATCTTTTTACTATGCATTATTTGCTTATTCAAATATTTTGACACATATGCTTCCCATATTTAAAGTGTATTCTTGTATTTTATCTCAGTGTTATAAGACTAAACAGACTGGCAGGTCTACAGAGTAGCGCTAATGGGGCTGTGCATGAAATACTGCTACCTATTAAGGCATTCTTTCCATTTATTCTATCTGAAAGGAATGCCTTGCAAACACAAATCAAATGCCTGACATTGAGGTACATGCATTTGTAAGAATTTAATACCCAACCGGGCAGTGGTGTTGCACACCTTTAATCCCAGCACTTGGGATGCATAGGCAGGTGGATTTCTGAGTTCAAGGCCAGCTGGTCTATAGAATGCGTTCCAGGACAGCCAGTGCTACACAGAGAAACCCTGTCTTGAAAAACCAAAAACTAAAACAAAACAAAACAAAAACCCCAAAAAACACTAAAAAAACAAAAAACAAAAAAACAAAACAATACTCTGTAAGCTCTACTAATTTACACTGATGCTTTTAACTAAAACTTCAAGAAAACATAAAGATTTCTTGAGAGGCATATTTGGATCAGCATGCATTTAAAAATTACCTTTCATGTCTCCTATATTATTGACAATATTCTTCAGCACTGTGGTCTTCCCAGTAATAGCCTAAAACACAGCACCAGAAAAATTTATGACATATTATTAGAATTTAGGGAAAATTTAAGGTACTATCTTACGTTAACCTTAGATCCATACCTAATTCATTCACCTCATTTTCCCTCCTTCTCAAATGAAATTATAGAAGAGCATCAACAACAACAACAAAAACCAATGAGGCAAGCACAAAAACAAATAAAAACAGTTGCCCCCCTATTATAAAAACATAAACATCAATAGTCTTACCTATAGCTGTGAGGTTCCTGTAGGTCTCTAGCATCACATCTTGGTAGAGACTCTTCTGGGAAGGATCCAGCAAAGCCCATTCTTCCCGAGTAAAGTTCACATGCACATCATCGTATGTCACTGCCTTCTCAAATATCACATTCATGGGTACAAAAGAATGTTGCTCACAAATTGAACATGTATATTTCATTGACAATATATTCACATTATTCTGCTGTTTTCCCCCACTTATTTACTGACAGAGAAGTTACAATGTAATCACTAAGTCATTGTAGAAGAAAACCGAATAATAAGGTTCAAATCTCTCATTCTTTCACCTTTGGAATAAGATATACCCTTGTAAGAGATATGCCAATTTACAGACATAAAGGGACAAGTTATTAGATCAACAAAGCTAAGTGCACATCATAGATGTTGGCTAAATAACTACTAACTACAAAAACAATGAGCTTTTGGGCATTTTTACTAAAAATAGTATCCATTCATGAGCATGGAAGGTCTTTCCATCTTTTGAAATCTTCTTCAATTCATTCTTCAGGGCTCGGAAGTTCTTGTCATAAATATTGTTCAATTGCTTGGTCTCTTAAACCAAGTTCTTTTATATTATTAGTGACTATTGTAAAGGTTGTTGTTTCCCTTATTACTTCCTCAGCCCAGTTATTATTTGTATAAAGCAGCATTACTGTTTTCTTTCAGTTAATTTTGTATCCAGCTACATTGATGATGGAGTGTATCAGCTGCAGGAATTCTCTAATAGAATTTTTGGGCTCACTCATGTATACTACCACATTATGACCAAATAACTGTACATAAACTTCTTCCTTTCCTATTTGTATCCCCTTTATCTCCTTTAGTATATTTTTATTGCTCTGGCTAGAATTTCAAGTACTATACTGAATAGATATGTAGAAAAAAAAAACAGCCTTATTTTGTCCCTGATTACAGTGGACTTGCATTAAGGTTCTCTCCATTTAGCTTGATGTTGACTTTTGTGTTGCTTTCTATTGCTGTGATTATGTTTAGGAATATACCCAGTATCTCAGATTTCTCTAATACCTTGAACATGAAGGAGTTTTGGATTTTATCAGAGACTTGATGAACTACGTTCCTAGCAGGTTTATTCCTAACAGCTAGAACCTGGAAACAACCTAGATGTCCCTTGACTGAAGAATGGATAAGGAAAATGTGATACATCTACACAGTGGAGTGCTAGGCAGCTATTAAAAACAAAGACATCAGGAATATTGCAGGCAGATGAAAAGAACTTGAGAAAATAATCCTGAGTGAGGTAACTCAGTCCTCATAAAACATGCATGGAATGTACTCACTTATCTAGCTATATAAAACAAGTACAACGTAACACTCAACAAACCTAAAGGTGCTAAGCAAGAAAGTACACCCAAGCAAAGGTCTGAATCTCACTTAGAGTAAGAAATAAAATAGTCATAAAAGGCAGGTGTAGGTGGGGACTTAAAATGGAGAGGCGATGGAAAAGTGAATGGGGGAATCAGGGTCAGGTGTGAGTTAGGACAGGAGAAATGGCTACATGGCCAGAAAATGACTAGACATTTGCAACTGACAGGACTGAGGAGGTGGGGAAATCTCCAGGTAGAGACCGAAACCTAGGATAATCGAGGCAATCAAGAAACAATGTCGGTGACCTTAGCTGAGACTCACAACATTTGCGATATTCCACCTCAAGATGATACCTTCTGTAGCCAGGAAGTAACCCCAGGGGTGCAATAGAGAGATCAACCCAGCCACATTAATATCAACCCAAAATATATCACATCTACATCAAATGGACGCATGGGGAAGGGAGGACTCAGGGAACAGCCAACCAATAACCAGCACAACTTGAGACCCTTTCTATGGCAAGCACCAATCCCTACCACTATTAATGATACTCTGGTATGCTTGCAGACAGAAGCCTGTTGTCATTAAGAGGTTCCACTAAGCACCTAACTCATACAGATACAGACAACCACAGCCAAACAGTTGATGGAGCTTGGGGAATCTTATTGAAGAATAGGAGGACAGATTGTGGTCCTCTGAGGGGAGAGCAACTCAACAGGAAGACCGACAGAGTCAAATAACCTGGACCCATGGGGATCTCTGAGTTTTAACCAACAATTAAGGAATATACACAGGCTGGACCTACGCCTCCCTGCTCGTATGTAGGAGATGTGCAGCTGAGTCTTCATTGAGTCCCAAATAAGTGGAACAGGGCTTATCCCAAAAGCTGTTGCCTATATATGGGATATGTTTAATTTTTAACTTGGATGCCTTGTCTAACCTCAGTGCCAGAGGAACTGCCTAAAGTAGCAGAGAGTTGATGTGCCAAGGTAGGGGTAATACCCAGCGGGGCACTACCAACTCAAAGGAGAAGGGCATAGCAGGGAATGGGGGAAAGACTGCAGGAGGAGGTGTCAGGAGGCATAAGTAAGTAGGATCAAAACTGAATAAATTTAAAATAAAAAAAAGCAATGTACAAGCTGTGAAGATTGGGTCATTGCGGGCCCTCGTGCTGGGAGCTTACCCCAGGGATCTCTGGCCTTGCAGAGGGTTCAGGCAGAGGGGAGAGTGCAGGCAGGGATGGAGTCTCCTCCATCTAGCTCTCAGAGATTGCTGCATCAGTTGCTCCAAGACAAGGAACCTGCTGCTCTACCTGAGTCAGGCCTGGGCTGAGCCCACGAGAAGCCGACTCACTGGCAAGGAGTGGGGGAAGCTTCAGGTGGCGTTCAGGAGACCAGACCTCTTCCCAAGCAAAGGTGTTACAGCTCTTATGATAGAAGCTCTCGGATGACGATGTAATTCTCACATCTTTATTCCTTCTGGATGGGAATCTCTCTATACAGGTTAGGACGGTCTAATACACTGTTTGGGATGGGTCAGGGGTCTGGAAACAGGTACTTCTTATTGGCTTGGTCTGAGAACTTAAGGGCACCTTATTTGCATGTGGGAAGGCTTGGTGTTTCTTCTAGGTGACAAATCTCACAGGCCTCTCTATAGGGGGCTGTGGAGGTAGTAGCTGCTTAACAAGAGGCTTGGCTTCCAGGAGCATTGGCAAAAACATCTTCCTGTCCCTCGCTCTAAGTTTCCCAGTGTTTTTAGCCTGTGCTCAACTGGATGCCAGACTGCCTGCCACAGACCACTGCCCCACAGGTAATGACTTAATCCCAGAACTAGGTAGACAGAACAATGTATCTCATTGAGGTGGATCTTAATACATCAAAAGATTCATAATATAGAAGGGTTGTACCACTTCAAATGCTATAAGCAAACTAAAATCCCCACAATACTCAATTCTCTAGGTTTAGTTCATTCTATATGTAGTGAACCTGACTCTCAAGAATAACAATCACAACAAGCAACTAAGAAGAGCTGATGAAGATTTCTTTTTTATTTTGGCAAACAAGGAAAGCTTGGGACTCATTTCCAAACAATGATTTTATTAAATAAAGAAAGCATTGAGATTTTAAATAGGGATTCTGATCATGTTCACAAAAAGGGTTGCTTGCTACTAGTCCTTGTCTGACCATGGTCACTGTGTAAAAGCAGACATATTTAAGGGCATTTTAGCTCAATGTCATTCAGAAACATAATTAAGTCATAAAAATAATGGGCAGAAATGACCATGGAACTTTCATCTTGTTGCATATTTTATTAGCTGAAAATAAAGTAAATGACAGCAAGAATGTAGATTGCTTGCCAGCTGTGTTATTCAGGGTTTCTATTCCTGAAAAGAAAATCAGAACCAAGAACCAAGTTGGGGAGGAAAGTATTTATTCAGCTTACAATTCTACATTACTGTTCATCAGGAGAGGAAGTCAGGACTGGAATTCAAGCAGGCCAGTTAGTAGGAGCTAATGCAGAGGCCATGGAGAGATGTTACTCACTGGCTTGCTTCCTTGACTGGCTCAACTTGCTGTCTTATAGAATACAGGATACCAGCACAGGGATGGCACCACCCACAATAAACTCTCCCACCCTTGATCGCTAATGGAGAAAATGCCATACAGATGGATCCCATGGAGGCATTTCCTCAACAATGGCTACTTTCTCTGTGATAGCTCCAGCTTGTGCCAAATTGACACACAAAACCAGCCAGTACACCAGCCAATGCTACCTGTTCATAATGTAAGATCTAACAGATAGATGTATCATTTTAACAATTGTCATATAAAGTACAGAGAACACACTTCAGATATCAAGTAAAAGTCACCTATCAGCACTGTGAACACTGTTCCTAGAGAAACAACTTTGCTGTGCTATTCTAACCTCAAGAATAAGGAGTCTTATGCCTCTGAGCAGGCTGGATCAAAGGGAGGCCACAGCTGCTTATATGCAGGACCAGAAATAATTCAGTTAATTAGACTTCATGGCTGTCTTTCTCAGGGCTTTGATATCACTGTAAACAAATCAACTTCTTTTAAGGTTTACGTAGACATATAAATGTGTGTGTGTGTGTGTGTGTGTGTGTGTGTGTGTGTGTGTGTGTGTGTGTATGAATGTTTGTTTGCATGGCTGTGTGGGAATTACCAACAGCCAGAAGAAGGCAGGAGATGTATGGGAATCCAGCTACAGCAAATATTTAGATAACATGTGGTATCTGAGGATGGAAACTGTGTTCTCTGTAACAAAAAATTCTAGTCACTTTTATTTATTTTCAATTATACATTTTATTGTTAATTACACAGTTTAATTAAAATAAGTTACATCAGTTTTCCCCATTTTTCTCTAAATCCCTTCTGAAAATTTTCCCAGCTGATTTGTTCCTGGTTGATCATGTGCAATTAGTTATACACAAATGTATGTATAAAATTTTCTCTGTATATTCTGTTGTGTGCATTTATAATGACTTCATGACTGGCCATGTTGAACTGAATAGTCAAATAGGGAGGTCCTCTTTCCCTCAGGCTAATTCTTGTAATTGCATGCAGAGCTTCACTCTTTAATGAGCAACAGAATACTGGGGACAAACTTCTTTGTACCCATAGTTCACTAGGGAATCAGGAATATTTAACACGCATAGGACTCTTCTCAATAAAGGAGATAAAATACCTTCATTCAATCCAAAATGCTCAGAGTATACTTTGTTAATGGCCTGGTGACATCTTTGCTATATAAGACAGAGATTACTTATCTTTAGGTCTAGAAGTAGACCTTGACCAACTTCTGCAGAACAATTATCCCGCACTCTCTCTTCCCTCGATTATTTACTATCCTTCGGGGACAGGCCCTATGTTCTTTGTTACCTCTATCCCATTGGTCAGAGACCACATTAAATTCTTGGTCATTTCTAATAGAATCCATTCTTGTGGTTACATGGTTTACATGTAGTCCAAACTTAAACTATATGGTGTATTTAGAATTACACTAATTGGACTGATTGTTGCCTGGAAATATTTCCCCAGATTGTACTGAATTTTAAATATGGAGAGAATGATTTGGCTAAAATTAGACTCCCCCATTTCTATACCAGGTTGACAAAATCAATCTGCACCAGGTTTTCATTCTCAACTCTTAGCATAGTTCACTTCCATATTTGATACATAAAGGGACCTCATGAACAGAGTTTGATCTCCAAGTGAAATAGTATGCCTTGGACAGAAAACATTATCAGATATATAAAATTTGAGGAGAAAAATACTTCAAAAGCTAAGAAGATTTAAAACAACCTCTTTCACCTTTCTTACCCACAGACATAGACAAGGTACAAAACCAGGCATATGGGCAAAATATTTGTCCAAATACCATGAGAGAGAGAGAGAGAGAGAGAGAGAGAGAGAGAGAGAGAGAGAGAACTAGCACATAAACCTCAGTGTTCACGCTGGGCATCTTAGTGTATTTCCTCAATCCCAGCACTCAGAACACAAAGGGAGTAAGAAAAGCCTTTGGGATACAAGCAATATAAACAAACATAATAAAGAAAATTTACTATCAGCCTATACTTAATATCAAATTAAATGGAGATAAACTCAAAAGAATTCCTTAAAATGAGGAACAAGGCAAGGTTGACGAGTCTGTCTGTATTCATTCAACTTACGGTATGAAGTTCTACCTACAGCGATGAGGAAATTGAAGGAGATCAAGGGGATATAATTTGGAGAGTAAGAAATTAAAATATCCTAATTGGTAGATGATATAACAGTACACATTAGTGCCCCTAAAAACTCTACTACCAACTTTCTACAGAGTATAAAATCTTTCAGGAAAGTGGTTGGATACAAGTTTAACTGAAAAACAAAAACAAATCCATAAATCCTCCAATGTCCCTCCTATAACAAAATGACAAATGGATCAAAAAAAAAATCAGAGAAACAAAGTAATAAGTAACAAATGAAATAAAACATATTAGATAAACTTTTAAAAGCAAGTGGAAGACTTGTATGACAAAATTGGAATTGTTTGAAAAAACTGAAGTACATATAAAAACATGGTAAAATATTTCATCCTCATGGTTTGGTATGATTAATACAGTAATAATAGCCATCATCCCAAAAGTAATCTACATATTGAAAACAATCCTCATCAATATTCCAAAAGAAGAGTTTACAGACCCTGAAAGGATAATGTCTAGCTCCCAGTACAAACCACCTGGAGAACTAAACCAATGTGGAACAATAAAACAACTACATGTTATTGGCATACAAACACACAGTTGGATCAACAAGAGAGTTCAAGACCCAGAGATAATTCCAACCACATATGGACATCTGGGGATTTGTAGTAACCCTAATACTGGGAGGAAGTATGGCTCTGGTTCATTTGCTTGATCTTGATGCTCTTTTCTTCCTATTTTAAAATTTTAAAATAGGCTTGATGGAGAAAAATTCTCCACATACTACACATATATACTAAAACAAACCAAGTGTTACATGTATTCTCTCTGGTTCTACTCTTTAAAATTGGAATAGCATTCCTATTAGACACAGCCATATTAATTTGTCAAGACAATCTGTGTTGGTTGAGCTTGTTTAAATACAGAAATTTGGTTTATAAAAATTAATGTATTTCCTTAATTAGATACTTGATTGCCTCATTCTGTGAACCCCTAAGATTTCCAGTTTGGACATTTACTGATCATTTAACATTAATAACATTTGTACCTACTGATAATACAAACAAGAATCTAAGCAAGAAAGCTCCCTCATTGCTGCCTCCTCCTCACTTTCTTTGCTGTGACTACAGCAGCCTCAGTGTTGATCAGTCAACTGAATTCTTAAAGATGTCACTTCATATTTATATTTCCCCATGAAAGTCAGGGAGGTAGGAGTTCATTCACTTATCTCTGTCTCTTTCTATCTCTCTCTGTCTCTCTGTCTCTGTCTCTCTCTCTCCTTTTCTCAATGAGTACTTAGGGCTCACTCTGAAAGGATATGCAAGACTCTCTTCAGGCACTGGGCAGCAGAGACAGGATTAGGTTTTCAAAGATATTACATAGTAAGGGTGGAAACTGAGCTAAAGAGGAAATTCCTGTAAAGAGAAACAAATAATCAAAGCACTTTAGAAAAAAGAATAAAATTCTTAATTCTCAAGAGACATTGGAGAATGGAAAGTTGTTCAGAGCTGTGATTCTCTAAGAAAATGAAACTTAAAAAGTGTTACTCATAACTCACCTCAAAGAAGATAGAAAAAATTGCAACAATTCATAGCTATGGTGACTTTCAAGAAAAGCAGGCCATTCCCTGCTAAGGGAAATGGCATCATCAGGTTAACATATGATCTTGTCTTTATGTACAATATTAGCTGCTGAAATCTGTAACCTGACAAACACAGCTATAGCCAATAGCCCTGATTCAAATTTCTGAGGGGATTTAGCTAAATCAACAACGTTTGCTTCAACAGAAGTTCCCCAAGGTGTACACCAACCAATCTGGACACTTCGTATTCACATGCATGAATGAAAAATGCTGGGGAAGTACAAAATCAATCACTTTGCCCATCAGGTCCTCCTTCCTAATGGTGACCCCTGCAGGGACTCCTTATTCTTGAGTCTGTGAGCTAGCTCTTGTCTACACTGTTTCACCCTGCAGTGTTCACAGTAAACTGTTCCTCCCGTTCTGGTCTGAAGACAGAAGCCATGCTCCACATGCAAGCACTATTCATTTCACTGCAAAGGACAGTTCATTACATGACTGAGATGAATAGTTACACAACTCTCTTGTGGTATAGCCCTTTAGCTAAAAAATTTAGGAAGTTTAATATAAAGAAAAGCAGGGTCATTGCCCTGGAGAGCAAGAGACTGACATCCAGGTGACAACAGAGCTTGACTCAGAAATATTTTTCCACTCTTGTTCTCTAGATCTCTTACCTTCTTGCTCCTACTCTGTCCCCTCGCCCCTTCCCCCTCTCGCTGATTCTCTTACCCCTCTCCATGTGCTCATGGCGGGCCTCTATTCCTTTACTTCTCTACTCTCTCTTTCTCTGTCTCTTCCACTCTAACTCTCCGTCCCATGCCCTTAATAAACTCGATTCTATAAAAATAAATAAATAAATAAGTAAATTCTAAATGGCTAATGATGCAGCTAATTTAAAATTAATTCACCTTTTTTGTCTTTTTAAAGAACAGAGAAATAGCTGGGCAGTAGTGGCACCTCTAAGGTCCCTTGTGGTTTTAGTCACTTCTGGCCTCAGCGGTGGTACCTGACTAATGTTACTATCTGTGCTGAATCTGCCGAAAGCATTTGAAAGGAGGGCTTGTGTATAGAAAGCTTTTAATCCCAGCACTTGAGGAGCAGAGGCAGGTGGATTTCTGAGTTCGAGGCCAGCCTGGTCTACAGAGTGAGTTCCAGGACGGCCAGGCCTACACAGAGAAACCCTGTCTCAAAAAACCAAAAGACCAAAAACAAACAAACAAACAAAAAACAAAAACAAACAAAAAAACCAAAAAAACCCCAAAAAACAAAAATAAAAACCAAAAAGTAAAACAAAACAGAGAAATATTGAAATAATATACGTTCAGTCACCCGACATGTGAGATGCCTTTTACATCTTTGACAAAAGTAAATAAAAATGAATCGCAAGCATGTATTAAATGGAGAATAGCTTGTAGACTCTACTAGAGAAGTAAGCCTGTCTGCCACTGATATCCTGACAAGGGAATTTCTATACACAAGCCCTCCTTTCAATTGCTTTCAGCAGATTCAGCACAGATAGTAACATTAGTCAGGTACCGCCGCTGAGTCCAGAAGTGACTAAAACCACAAGGGACCTTAGAGGTGGCTGCATCTAACTTCTGGTTCCCACCCAGCCTTAGGTATGACCCACCACAACAGCTCCTGCTCCTTACCATTGTGGGAAGTGACCATATCCTCACCATGTAGCAACTTCAAAGTTTATCTGAGCTTTCCTCACAGTAACCAGCAGCAACAGTCAGGGCAGGCACTCCAGAATCACTTAAGCCGGCTTAATTGAAGGGAAACGGAAGGAAGAATCCCACAAGAACCCTCCTCCTCTACTCACTGGCAGGGACTTCTGGAACCCCTAATTGGCCACTGAATCTTGAGTGACATGAGCAGCTCCCATAGGATTAAAGTGTGCTAAAAAATTCAGCAAAGTGATTCCTGGCACAGGCTTCCTGTGTAGATGGACACATTTTCTAGATCTGCAGAGGTGTGTAATTTTATAGTAGTTATTCCTGAATTCCAGGAGCATACACGTTTGTCTTCCTAGCCAGTCAGTGGGAGGACTTAACACTCCTGCTAATCTCTGATTAACTTCCTGCTCCTCCTCTTTGTGGGCAGTGACTCTGCTCACCAAGTCAGGATTTCCCTTCTCTCTCTCTCTCTCTCTCTCTTTTTTTTTTTTTTTTTTTGGTTTTTCGAGACAGGGTTTCTCTGTGTAGCTCTGGCTGGCCTGGAACTCAGAAATCCACCTGCTTCTGCCTCCCAAGTGCTGGGATTAAAGGCATGTGCCGCCACTATACGGCAGAATTTCCCTTCTTGTCTGAGCTCCATGACAGCACTCAGTAGACATTCCCCTTATGCCTCCAGGAACACAGGTGGATAATTTTCACAGCATAGTACTAAACTTGAAGTGGAGTGAACAATCTATCCCACATGTAAAAGGATCCCCAGAATATTGCCAATTAAATAAAGCCTTTAGGGAGCATGTTTTTTTGGTTGTTTGGTTAGTTGGTTGGTTGGTTGGTTGGTTGGTTGGTTGGTTGGTTGGTTGGTTGGTTGGTTTTGTTTTATTTTTGTGGCTTCATATTGGTTATAGGTAAAGGGCAGATACTTTTCACCTGGCAGGACCCTGACCCCTTACTGAGCTCACCCAAACACTCTGACTATCCTAGTGGTCAGATGAGTGTCCCTGTGTCTCCAAGGTTCTCTGGGTGCTGAGACCTTGTGTATTACTCTGGAGCTCAACTTAGAGGTCATGGCCCTGCAGGGACAGCTGTGGCTGGAAAGGGCTGAAATGCTGGAACCCATGGGAGGACAGGGGACAGGGACAGGCCATGTGCCAGGTGTCAGAGCAGGCCCTGAACCAAGTCCCTGGCTCAGTGAGCATTGGGAGGTCTGCGTGCCCAGAGCACAAGCTGGAGCCCCAGACCAACCTCAGCAAGATAAGAAAGTCAGCTCGTCTGGCTGGCAAGAGTAAGCATCAGGTTCCTGAGTCAAGTTTCAGAGAAGATTTGGCAACCTGACTGGAAAAAATAGACAACAGCACACTGGAGTGGGCGGCACCAAGTTGACTACTTCTAGACTAGACTGTGATATACCCCGAAAAAGTTATACAGCATGGAAATATTAATTAGTAATTAATAGTTAATCTTGGAAATCAGTAATAAAGTGGTAACAGTAACTATACAACCATAAACCGATTAGCTAAATGTAGGGATTTTTAGAAAATAAACCTTTATTGAAATAAAACCTGCATAGCACAAAAACTGAAAGTCTAAGCAGAAACCTTGATGTGTACTTATAACCAGTATACCCATATACCTGCCACCCAGAGACTTTAAATTACTAAATGTATTCTGTAGTTTCCTTCAGGCTCCACCAAACACATTGTCCTGAGCTGTCAGCAGTGAGGTGGGAGCAAGCCCCGGATCTCTTCAGTTCTGTCTGACACTGAGACACATGCCCAGGACAAGAGGATTTTAACAACTCAGTCTCTTGAATTCTGCCCTTGATTCTGCAGCCTTTCTTAGCTGACTGCTACAGGGCCATTGGGGATGGCTTCTTTGCCAAATTCTATAGGCTTCTCAGCCTCTCTGCACTTTGGAGCCGTTGGATATGGTATTCTAGAAACTTGTCCCTTTGCATTTTACTCTTCCCCCTCTTTCTGTGTTCCCCTGATCAGCTTAACGTTCTTAATTTTGTTTATGAAACAGGTAGGAAGTGCCACAGGATGTTTGCTTTTCTCTTGATAGTCAGAGCAAAGCTTCACGTGGTAACTCCTATGGAGCAGCCCCCTCTGTTCTTCTTGTCTCTCATGAGCTAGATACCTGAACCAACTTTTCTCAGACATCTCCTCTTTTTGTTTTCTAAAGGCCATGTAAAATGTCAATTACAGAAGTCAGTGTCTTTGCTCAGTCTGTTGCTATGTCCTTAGCTCTGTGAGCAGCTCTTGTCATGATGTGGGCATGATTTCTATGGAAAAAACCAAAAAAATGCCGGATGTGCCTGGTCCATGAGTGTGGCTCAAAGATAAAGGCAAGGTGTAATGCCCATCCCTTCATTCCTTGTGATGTACTTATATATAACACAAAATTTAACACCTTCCCTGTTTTATCTTTTACAAATGTGTCATGTGTGCAGTGTGATGTGTGTGCTTGTGTGCTGTATATTCCAGTTAATGTACATGTGTGTCTGTGTGCATACATGGGTATGTGCACACATACGGTAGCTGGATGTCAAGTTGGGTGATTTTCCCCTGTTGAGAAACCAGAGTTCTATGGCACACTGAATTGTGGTTGTGACCAGCTGTGTCGTGGTTCTATTAAGATGGATAAATTTGGAAATCTATAAGAAAGAAAGACTACCTGATGAGTAGCCAATATAACGTGGTGTCAACATCCTATGGGATAATATTTCCCCATAAGAAGACATAGATTATCTTACATATGTATTATAACAAGACCTTGACAACATTATACCAGTGAATGAGGATTACAGGAAAGGACAGATAGTTTGATTTCACTTACACATTTAGAATCATCACTCATGGACTAAGTGGAGCCAAGGGCACAGATAGTATGATTTTATATACTGACACATATAGAGATGTCATTCATGCACAAAGTGAAGTCAAGAATACCAGAAGCTTGGACAAGGAGAGGAGATAAAAATTGATAAACTAAGAAAATAATATTTTATGTTAGGATGTTGTGAATTGGTTCTAATGCTTTGTCTTGATTAGGCTCCCAAATCAGAAATCTGCATGTCCAAATGTTAAAGGTCCCTGTCCCCAATTGGGTTTTGAATGATCAATAAAGAGGCAATGGCCAATGGCTACACAGAGTAAAAGAGGAGGGTCTTTTAGGATTCCCATGCAAGGGAGGAAAACAAGAAGAACAGAGGATTCGCCATTATGAGAGGAGAGATATGAAACTCAGGGTCCCTGCCAACATAAGAGTAAGTGGCCATAGTGGCCACATCTCTGATTGGGTCTGGGGTAGCAGAGATGAAGTGTGGATTTAGAAGGTATTAAGCCAGGAGTACTGGAGGGAAATGTATGCTAGCCCCAGGGAGGATTAAGAATGTACAGCCCTTAACCTAGTCAAAGCAAATCAAAATTAACTATCATGTGTGTGTGTGTGTGTGTGTGTGTGTGTGTGTGTGTGTGTGTGTGTCTTTTATTCATGAATCTATAGCTCCTGGGCTGGTACAACATCAGTGCACCCTGCTGGGAGCCAAAGTCATTTAAATATTCTCAGCCTCATTAGTTTTGGGGAAAACTTTAGTAATGCACTACAGTGAGTGACATTTTACAGCTTGTGAACACATTTAACATCACTGACCTGCACACTTTAAAATACAGAAAAAAAAAAAAACAATAACTGCTGAGACAGCTCAGCTGGCTAAGTGCCTAGTGCACAGCTGCAGGCTTGAGGTCAGATTCACAGCATTCACATAAAATCCAGCATGGTGGTACCTGTACATAATGGTAGTAGAAAAACCAGAGGATTCATGGAGCTCACTGCACAGCCAATCTAGCTGAATCAGTAAGCTCCAGCCTTAACAAGAGATCCAAAATCAAAGAACAAGGTGGAGCACAACTGAGTTATAATGATATAATGTATGCAATATAATATATAATTAAGTATTATGTATAAGAATATATACATATAATTTTTAGTATTTGTTTAGTTGTCATAATCTTTCTCTGATACGTGAGTTGATGACCTTGTAATTCACAAGAATATATTAAAATGGAAGAAATGAGTACGAAAATGTAACTAGTGATTTCACTACTTCCTTGAGAATTAAAAACAGTAGCGCCTATCTCACATTCATTTGAAAAAACTATGTATTTAAAATGCAATGAGAATTTGAAGCTTAACTGCATTCATAGAGGGCTCGCTACCTCCTCAGTGATGAGACTACAGGCCTGTTCCCCAGGTCTGGTGGTCCTGGGTTCTATAAGAACACAGGCTGGCCAGGCAGTGGTAGCACACACCTTTAATCCCAGCACTCGGGAGGCAGAGGCTGGTGGATTTCTGAATTCGAGGCCAGCCTGGTCTACAGAGTGAGTTCCAGGACAGCCAGGGCTATGTAGAGAAACCCTGTCTCAAAAGAAAACAACAACAACAAAAACCAAAACAAAAACAAAAAAAAAGAACACAGGCTGAGCAAGCCATGAAGAATAATCCATAAGGAGAAAGCCAGTACACAGAACTCCATTGCTTCTATATCTGGTACTACGACCACTATTCTTGCCTTGAATGTCCCTGATGTCCCTGGATGATAGACTACAAGCTTTAAGATGAAACAAGCCCTTTCTTCCCCAACTTATTTTTGGTCATGATATTTTATCAAAATAGAATCCTGAACTAACATACCTGGATAGTCACAAAGTATTCAGGACATAGAGTCAGTTATAAGAATAAGGGGAAATATCTCTTCCTTCCACTTCAAAGTGAAAACAGTATAGAGATGTCTCCCAGACAGATGTTGAAACAATGTTGCAGAGCATCCACTGTGTGCTGAGTAAGATTCACAGTCTGTTCACGGTGACCTAAGTTCTGTGATCTCCAAGGCCCTTTCCTTCTAAAATAGTTTCTTTTTAAAAAGGTGAGCTAGACTCAATGGATATCCCAAATTACATTTCCAAACAGTACAGGAGTATTAAGAGGAATGTGGTGGAACTTAACAGTATTCAGCTTAATGAACAGTCATATCCAATGTTGATGGCAACTTTAGCCAAAGTATCTTGGCAAAAGAAATTAGCATATTAAGAAAATCTAGGCAAAGAACACGTGCAAACTTTCTACATTCTTTTTCTAAATTTTCTGTTGTGGAGAGTTTAGGGGCCACTTGGCAAGAAACTGATAATCAGTTAAGGACAAAGAAACAGGCTTCAGGCAGGAATCTGACATTAGGCCAAGGACAAGGAAATAAGCTCAGGCAGGAATCTAATCTTAGTCTAGAACAGGGAAGTAAGTTCCGGTAAGAATCTTAATTTTAGGGTGGAGCAGGAGAACTAAGCTTCAGGCGAGAATCTGACTTGGGGCTTGGACAAGGAAGTAGGCACAGATACTTCAGTCTTCCTGACAAACTCTCTGAAACAGTGATCCCAGGAATGATCAAGGACTTTTGCTTATTGCCTTGCTCATTCCTTGACTATATGTGTTTATTGAATTGCTTGTTCCTCAACCTAGAACTGACTTATTGCTTGCATGTAATTAAAATGGTATAAAAGCAGATTGGGAAAAAGTAAACCTGCCTTCAGTCTCAGAGTGGACTTAGGCCATTGGGCCTGAGAGTGTCCTAATGGAAGCTGGGAGCATGAAATCCCTGGCCTTGGGAAAAGTGCTGGGTTCTCTGTGTAGCCCTGGCTGTCCTGAAACTCACTCTGTAGACCAGGCTGGCTTCAAACTCAGAAATCCACCTGCCTCTGCCTCCCCAGTGCTGGGATTAAAGGCGTGTGGCACCACTGCCCGGCTCATTTTTCTTTTTTGTATAATTATTTGTGTGTGGGTGTCTATGTTATAGTATGTTGCATTATATTGTATATGAATATATAATCATATTCCATTGCCTCCAATAAAATCTAGCTTCACAATATTTGATGTATATCTTGATGTATATAAAATGATTTTCTCTTTGTTATATGGGTATAATATATGTTGTTTTGTTTGGTTTTGTTTTGGGTTGATATTGCCCACTTTGGTCCTAGCCAACTTTGTCTGTTGTGTTGTCCCTAAGTTCCATTCTAGTGTGAGGGCTGTCAGTTCCTTGGTAGAGTGCTGTTCTGTAGGTCTGCAGATACTCACAGAGGACTAGAGCTTAGCCAGAAGGAAATGTTGTAGCTAGGCTGGAAAGAGCTAGGAGTTTTCTGCATCCTTACCAAAGTCAGAGTCCCTAGGGGGTGAAGCATAGGCCCTGATCATGTGGGCATGCTGAAGCTGGACTGAGGATAAATGTAGAGAGACCAGAATGGAGGGCAGGAAGGAGGATGCAGGTCCTGTAGCTGAATATCATACTTTTGCAGCTGTGGGTCCCTGATGGAGAGAGATTCTGTGGTCAGCAGAGTCACAAATGACTGCAGATGGGCTAGAAAGAATGACCACAAAAGGACCAGCAGGAACAACTATGGAGACAATGAGTCTGTACCAGAGCTAAACTGGATATTTTGCTAATTATGCATGATTATTTAAGATATTTTAAAACACACATATTAGTGATGGGTACTTTACCTTTTGTGGAGAAAAGACTGAATGAAAAAGTTATGAAACATGTGCCCTTGTTATATGTTGGAGCATATTTTGTGTATATGCCCAGTCCTGGTATATTTGGTGTTCAGGTAAAACTATTTCCAGTCTTCAGAGGAAGCACCAGATTGTTTTCCAGAGTGCTTGTACCAGCTTGCAATCCCACCAGCAATGGAGGAGTGTTCCTCTTTCTCCACATCCTTGCCAGCATCTGCTGTTACCTGAGTTTTTGATCTTAGCTATTCTGATTGTCAGACGTGGAATCTCAAAGACATTTTGATTTGTACTTCCCTGATAAATAAAGATACTGAAAAAATTTTGGGTGCTTCTGGGCCATTGGAGATTCCTAGGTTGAGATTTCTTTGTTTAGCTCTGTACTCTATTTTTAATATGGTTATTTGGTTTTCTGGAGTTTAACTTCTTGAGTTCTTTGAATATTTTGGATATTAGCCCTCTATCAGATATAGGGTTGGCAAAAATCTTTTTCCAATATGTAGGTTGCCATTTTGTCCTGTTGACAGTGTCCTTTGCTGTACAGAAGTTTTTCAAATACATGAGACACCATTTGTCAACAATTAATCTTAGACCTTGAGCCATTGGTACGCTGTTCACTAAAATTTGCTTGTTCAGATGTGTTCAAGGCCCTTTCCCCCCTTCTCTTCTTTGAGTTTCAGTATATTTGGTTTTATGTGAAGGTCATTGATCCACTTAGAGTTGAGTTTTGGAGATAAGAATTGATCAATTTGCATTCATCTACATGCTCTCCTCCACTTGATCCAGCACCATTTGTTGAAAATGCTGTCTTTCTTCCACTGGATAGTTTTGGATTCTTTGTCAAAGATCACGTGAACATAGGTGTGTATGTGTTTATTTGTGGGTCTTCAATTCTCTTCCACTGATATACCTGCATGTCTCTGCAACAATATCATGGAGTTCTTATCACTATTGCTCTGTTTTATAGCTTGAGGTCAGGGATGATGATTCCACCATAAATTCTTTTATTGTTGAGAATAGTTTTACAATCCTGGGTTCTTTCTTATTCCAGATGAATTTGAGAATTTCTCTTTCTAGCTCTGTGAAGAATTTGAGTTGGGAATTTGATGGGGACTGCATCGAATCTTTAGATTGCTTTTGGTAAGATGGCCACTTTTACTATTTCAATGCTGCTGATCCATGAGCAGTTGAGATCTTTCAATCTTCTGAGGTCTTCTTTGATTTCTTTGTTCAGAGACTTGAAGTTCTGGTCATACAGATCTTTCAGTTGCTTGGTTAGAGTAACACCAAGGTATTTTATAGTAGTTGTGACTATTGACAAGAGTTTTGCTTCCCTAATTTCTTTTTCAGCCCATTTATCCTTTGGGTAGAGGGAGGCTATTGATTTCTTTCAGTTAATTGTATATGTAAGAACTTTGCTGAAGTTGTCACCTGTAGGAGTTCACTGGTGGAATTTTTGGAGTCGCTTATGTATACTCTCATATCATTTCCAAATGGTGATTTCTAGAATTTTTCCTTTCCAATTTGTATCCCATTTTCCTCCTTTTGTTGTCTAATTGTTATGGCTAGATCTTTGAGCACTATACTGAATGAATAGGATAGAAGTGGGCAACCCTGTGTTATCCCTAATTTTAGTGGGATTGCTTCAAGTTTTTCTTCATTTAGTTTGATGCTGGCTATTTGTTTGCTATATATTGCTTTTATTATGTTTAGGTGTGGGCCTTGAATTCCTGATCTTTCCTAGACTTTTAACATGAAAGGGTGTTGTATTTTGGAAAAGGCGTTTTCAGCATCTAAAGAGATGATCATGTGGTAAATTTTCTTTGAGTTTGTTTATATAGTAGATAACTTGATTGATTTCTGTATATTGAAACTAGCCCTGCATCCCTGAGATGAAGCCTACTTGATCATGGTAAATGACCATTTTGATGTGTTCTTGGATTTGGTTTGCAAGAATTTTATTGAGTATTTGCATGCAGCACTATTTTGATAGCAGCCTCGTTCATATTAGCCAGAATCTGGAAACAGTCCTTATGTCCCTCAAGAGAAGATAGGGATACAGAAAATAGGGACCATTCATACAATGGTGTGCTACTCAGCTATTAAAAACCATGAGTTCATGAAATTTGCAGGCACCTGGATGGAACTTGAAAATATCATCCTGAGTGAGGTAACTCAGACACAAAAGAACACGTATGATATGTACTCACTGATAAGAGGATATTAGCCCCAAACCTCCGAATACTCCCAAGACAACCCAAAAACCACATGAAGCTTATGAAGAAGCAAAACATAAGTGTGGAATCTTCAATCCTACATAGAATTGGGAACAAAATAATCACAGGAGGTAAAGAGAGGGAGTAATCTGGGAGGGAGAAAGGAAATGAAGAGAAAAGGGGTGCAGGATCAGGCATGGGAAGGAATGGTAGAGAAGTACAGCGTGTCCAGAAATGGAATAGAACTATGTAGCACTTGTGGATGTGAAACTAGAAAATCCCAGAAGCCATGGAATTGAGAGGCTCCCAGGACTCAACAGGGATGATATGAGCCAAAATAACCAACAATGGGAGGAGAGAATCTGTAGAGTCTACCTCTAGTAGATATGTATGGACCCAAGTTGAGGGATGGTGAAACACACCCATCTCAAAACTTTTAACCCAGAATTGTTCCTGTGTAAAGTAAATGAAGAGACAAAAATGGATCAGATACTGAAGGAAAGTCCACCCAGAAACCACCAAACCTAGGCATCCATCCCACCTGCAGACACCAAACGCCAACACTATTGCTGACATCAAGAAGCACTTGTTGACAGGAGCCTGTTAGGACTGTCAGCAGAGGACCAAGACAGATGCAGATACTCACAGCCAACCATGGGAGTGAGCCTAGGAACCCCAATGGATAAGCTAGGGGAAGGACTGAAGGAGCTGAAGGGGATTGTAACACAAAAACAACTAACTTGACCACCCAGAGCTCCCAGGGACTAGACCATCAAAGAGTATAGATGGAGGGATCCATGGCTCCAGCTACATATACAGCAAATGATGGACTTAGCATCAGTGAGAAGGGAGATCCTTGGTCCTAGGAGGCCTGGTGGTTTCTGCTGGATCATGCCACTGCTGCTGATTCGTGTTTGCTTTCCTGACACTATAGAATTAGACTGCTGGTATTCTGACAAATAGAGATTGGAATTGACTCAAAGAAATAATTCTAAACAGGTACACATCCCATTGTCTTATTTATCATCTTTTCTCCCCTATCTTTGGAAGGTTAGCTAGAAGTGAGGGTCAAAGAGTTTGAAAACCCTTATTAAAATTATGTTTAAAATATCTAAGCCTACAGTGTCTTTTGTAGCCGAGGATAGCCTCAAACAATGTAGCTGAGGGTGTACTTGACCTCCTGATCTTCCCATCTCCCACACATAACACTATGAAGCATCCACCATGAGACTAAATTCATTGTTCATTTTTAGCAATAGAAATAACATAGGTTTTTATAATGTATTTGATATTATACATATTTAAAACATGATTAGATTTGATCTATTCCTTATAATGACAGATCATACATTCACTGTTTATCTGTTCTGGGGCAAGGGTAGCACAGAACTTATGTGGAAAATACCAATCTCCCTAATGATGTTCTGATGTATTCATGGTTTGGGCCTATCAAAATTGTCATTAGAAAGGCCGCCTTCAGTGAGGGATCAGACTTAACATGTGTATATTATTACTTGTGCAGTATGAGTAAAAAGAATCTCAAGCATGTACACAGGTGGCTGGCCTTTGTTCTAGCATTACACCTATAGTGTTTGCTAGAACATGACTGTATCGGCATCTGTCATTGATTCTTTTTTTTCTTCCTACTACTATGGGCTCAAGATGTTTTTCTTTCAAGGATCATGATCTACAGAACTGCTAGTATACAGGAAATATACTTCATAGGATGGATGCTCTGTTTCTGCAGAATTTCGTATTTTATATTTTCTTCTTTGTAGAACAAAAATAATATTCTCATGTTAAGTCAGATTTTATTTATAGTAAATCATGAATCTGATGTGTCTTTACAGTTTGTATAGGTGGTGCCCAATAGACAATTTGACCAGTAGTACCCCGGGAGTAATTTCTCATTTATTAAGTGTGTGTGTGTGTGTGTGTGTGTGTGTGTGTGTGTGTGTGTGTGTGTGTGTGTATGTATGTATGTATCAGTATGTGAGAGTGTTTGGGAGTATGTGTGTGAGAGAGTGTATACTCATGGTAGGAACTGAGGACTAAATTTTTAAATTTGTTTTTACTCATTTATTATGCATGCGGTTCTTGTCTGCATGTATAACTGTACATCATCTGCATGCCAATGGAGGTTAAAGAAGGCATCAGATCTTGTGGAATTTGAGTTTCATGTGGTTGTGAGAGGTCTTTTGAGTTTTGACAACAAAACCCCAGTCTTCTGCAACAGCAGTAAATGTTCTTAAACACTGAGCTATAGCTCTAACCCCCGGGTCGTGGGCTTTTAATTTATCAAAAATTTTTTTAAGTAACCAGTTGAATAATAGAATAAATATCTCAAATGAGTCATAGCATCATGTCACCATACTACTTAGCTAAGTGAAGCCAGTTTTAAAGCCCTATAACTCTAAGACCAAAGCATATGCAGCCTCCTTGTGAGTGGTCTGCACAGAATAGATAGGGAGCTAAGAGTCTGGAGGAGTTGAGTGAGACCTGTTGAGTACAGGCCCCTCTGCTGAGGTGATGGAGCAGCCCTGACCAAGATGATGAGCAACAGGAGTAATGGATGCTGGAGAGCTCACTATGAGAATATACTGGGGTATCATACAATCTCAGGCCCAAAGGCCTCTCCTCCCACTGATGTCCAACAAGGCCAACCTCTGCCACATATGTGGCCAGAGCCATGGGTCCCTTCATGTGTATTCTTTGGTTGGTAGTCCAGACCCCGGGAGCTCTGAGAGGTCTGGCCAGTTGACACTATTTTTCCCTCCATGGGGTGTGTGGTCTTTTCTGCCTGAGATACCTCACTCAGGATGATATTTTCAAGTTCCATCCAGTCGCTGTGAATTTCATGGAGTAAATGTTTTTAATTGCTGAGTAGTATTCCATTGTGTAGATGGACCACATTTTCTGTATCTGTTCCTCTGTTGGGGGACTTCTGGGTTGTTTCCAGCTTCTGACTACTATAAATATGGCTGCTATGATCAAAGTGGAGCATCTGTTTTTATTACATGTTGGAGCATCTTCTGGATATATGCCCAGGTATAGCTGGATCCTGAGGTAGCACTATGTACAATTTTCTAAGGAACCAGCCGACTGATTTCAAGAGTGGTTATACCAGATTGCAATCCCACCAGCAATAGAGGAATATTTCTCTTTCTCCACATCCTCACCAAAGTGTGCTGTCACCTGAGTTTTTGATCTTAGCCATTCTGTCTGGTGTGAGATGGGATCTCAGGGATGCTTGGATTTGCATTTTGCTGATGACTAGGGATGTTGAACATTTCTTTGGATGCTTCTGAGCCTTTTGAGAGTCCTCACTTGAGAATTTTCTGTTTAATCTGTTCCCCTTTTTAAAATAGGGTTATTTGTTCTCTGGAGACTAACTTCTAGAATTCTTATTATGTATTGGATATTAGCCCTCCATTGGATAGAGGATTGGTAAAGATCTTTTTTCCAGTCTGTTGGTTGCCATTTTGTCCTATTGACAGTGTCCTTTGCCTTACAAAAGATTTACAATTTTGTGAGTTCCTATTTGTCTATTCTTGATCTTAGAGCATAAGCCATTGGTGTTCGGTTCAGGAACGTTACCCCTGTGCCCATGTGGTTCTAGAATTTTCTCCACTTTCTCTTCTATTAGATTCAGTGTGTTTGGTTTTATGTGGAGAGAGTTGATCCACTTGGACTTGAGCTTTGTACAGGGGAATAAGAGTGGAAGAATTTACATTCTTCTATATGTTGACATCAGTTGAAAAAGCACCATTTGTTGAAAATGGTGTCTTTTGTTTCCACTAGATGGTTTTAGCTCCTTTTTCAAAGATTAAGTGACCATGGGAGTGTGGGTTCATTTCTGGGTCTTCATTTCTATTCCATTGATCGAACTGCCTGTTGCTGTACTAATACTATGTAGTTTTTATCACTACTGCACTGTAGTACAGCTTGAGGTCAGGAATGCTGATTCCCCCAGAATTTCTTTTGTTGTTGAGAATAGCTTTTGCTATCCTGGGTTTTTTGTTGTTCCAAATGAATTTGAGAATTGCTCTTTCTAAGTCTATGAAGAATTGAGTTGGAATTTTGTTGGGGATTGCATTGAATTTGTAGTTTGCTTTTGGCAAGATGCACATTTTACTATATTAATCCTGCCAATTCGTGAGCATGGGATCTTTTCATCTACTGCGTTCTTTGATTTCTTTCTTCAGAGCCTTGAAGTTTCTGTAATACAGACCTTTCACTTGTTTGGCTAGAGTCACACCAAGATATTTTATCATGCTTGTGACTATTATGAAGGTTGCCATTTCCCTAATTTCTTTCTCAACCCATTTATCCTTTGAGTATAGGAAGGCAACTGATTTGTTTGAGTTAATGTTATATCCAGTCACTTTGCTGAAGTTGTCTATCAGCTGTAGGAGTTCTATAGTGGAATTTTTGGGGTCACTTAAGTATACTTTCAAATCATCTGCCAATAGTGATATTTTCACTTCTTCCTTTACAATTTGTATCATTTTCATCTCTTTTTGTTGTCTAATTGCTCTGCCTACAACTTCAAGTACTATATTGAATAGATAGGGAGAGAGAGGGCTGCCTTGTCAAGTCCCTGATTTCAGTGGGATTGCTTCAAGTATCTCTCCATTTAGTTTGATGTTGGCTACTGGTTTGCTGTATATTGATTTTATTATGTTCAGGTATGGGCCTCGAATTCCTGACCTTTGCAAGAATTTTAATATGAAAGGACATTGAATTTTGTCAAATGTTTTTCAGCACTAATGAAATTGTTTTGTGGGTTTTTTTTTTAGTTTGTTTATGTAGTAGATTACATTTAGGAGTTGGAGAAAATACAGTTGCTCTACCAACAACACTCATAAGCATCTATTTTATATTCATCTGGTGAGTGTGAACTGTGGTTTCTAAGAGAAACATTTTCCTTGTGTTTCTTCTTGGACATGTAACCTGCTTGATAAGTCACTACTTGGGAATTGAAGACATGCTAAAGCTTATTGTGGTCTGTAGTAGAGAAGGTGCTGTCTTCCTCTAGGCCTTGGTGACTATTACTCTAATGTCAGTATTATGATGTAGTTAACATGTCCTTTTTAAAGTAGAAAAAAAATCGCAAAAACTTTTTATTGGTTCTTTGTAAATTTCACCCCAATTCTACTCATCTCCCTCTCCACCTTTCCAAACTTCCCTTCCAACAGAGAAAAAAATCTTATTGTGGAAGCTGTAGTGTATTATAGTTTGTCCCACATCATACCCTTTTGTCCACAATTATTTGCTTGCAAATAGCCATTGCAATGACTGCTACGAGGTCTGGTACAAGGCCTCTGGCTTCTACTACACTGTTAATACTAGAACCGCACTGGGATGCCTCTTTGATATCTTGCGGTTGCCCTGTGTCATGGAGATCCTGTAGGCTAGGACTGGCCCCTTCATGCACTCAAGCAGTGCATTGATGGGTTAGATGTTGATGTGGCCCAATGCAATACCCTGGATCTGGGTCTGAGAGGTATCAGAGCTGGGATTAGCCCAACAGCTCTCATGTTTTCAGGATCACCAGGGCCAGTTCTACCCTGCTGCTGAGGTAAGGTTCATGGTCCCTCTCCTGTGTGTTGCAAGTGGTGAGGGACCAGGACAGTTCTCCCACCCTCATAACCTGGGACATCTCTCCCACCTGTCATAGATGGTGAGGAACCAGCGAGGGGAGGAAAGCATGCCTTTCTTATCTGAGCCACCACATAGTAAACAACTGCAGAGCCAATTCTCCCATGCCCTGGGGCAAGCTATCCCCTGGCCCTCTCTCTAGGTTCGGCTCTATTGTGCTGCCCAAGCAAAGTACATGGCTTGATCTCTTAACTGCTGAACAGGTGAAGGGCAAGGTCAACTCTCCTGCTCCAATGACTCCTGGGCCAGGTCTACTACCTGTTGCAGGTGGTAAGGGGTGAGTAAGGAGGAGGGTAGCTCTCCCTCATCTATGGCACATCATAGGAGATGACTGGCAGAGCCAGCTCTCCCAAGCTCATACCCTTGGGTCCAGCTTACCTCTATCTCTTTCAACACACAGTGCTGCTACTCTTCCAAATATACAGCTGGTTAAGGGTGGGGTCACCTCTCCTGTGCTCCTACCTCAGAACCAGCTCTGTCAAGATGCCTGGGTGAGGGGTGGGACCAGTCCTTTACAGCTTCCATGTCCCTAGGTGGCAGTCCAGACCAGGAATCCCCACCTGGCTTTGGTGGTAATAGACTCCTTCCTACAGCAAGAACATGGGTCCAGATGTTGTCTTTGGTGGCCCCACCATGGTCTGAGGTGGCATCACTGCCTGCTCACATCAGGCTGTTCCTCAATACCCTCAAGACTCCAAATTTGCATTTCTTCATTGTGCCCACATCCTTTTCTTTCTCTTCCATTTCTCCGCTACTTACTTGCTCATCTTAGTTTTGCCCAGGGACTCTGAGTGTCTGGGTTAATCTCAGGACTTGTCTCAGGGGTGCTATGCTCTACCCTGTTGTGGGAAATATTAAAAAAGAAATCCAGCACGTTACTGTGCTCAAGCTAGCAACCTGTGGGCTGCAGCGGTTCTACCGCCAGGGATTTCACTCTCTCAGCCCGCCAATTCCCTGGTTCTGAGTCCCTTGGCAGATCTCTGCCGCCAGGCCCACACAATAATTGCCTGTCCCACGGTCAGCCATCTCAGCACCCAATTGTCCGGTAGAATTAAAACTTTTAAGCATATAGTTAACCAATCAGATTTATGTATCATTAAAAGCACAATTTACAAGATGCCAATACAATAATTTCAGAGCTATTTGATAATGATAAAAGCTGCCTACCCAGATTAGACACCTTAACCCAAATTTCTAACCTTTATGATAACATAACCATCAGTGGTGCTACGCCAGCTGATGTCTGTTGCCATCTTCCTTCTCCTCTGCTCCAAGACACTCTCTCCTGTGTAACTCTTAGCTCCGCCTCCCTGCTCCCTGTCCAATCACAGGGCTCCTGTTGCCCTAATGTAATTGGACAGTGAAAATCCTGCAAAACTACCCATGCATTATGGTCATCTTACTCATGGTCTGCCCCTTCCCCAGGTCAGTGTAGCATTGGGCTGGTGATTGTCTCAGGCTAGCTCCCTATCTGGGCCCCAGGGCAATAAACTGGTTTTCTTCTCTAGTTTCCTCCTGCCCTGTCATGCTCACATGGCCCGACTCCAGGACCATCTGCATCAGTTTTACTCCTGCCCAGGGCCCATAGTCCCAGGATGCATTGTCATAGTCTCCAGCTCACTCCCAACCTGGGAACCTGTCCAACATTGCACAGCACCAAACTGATGTTCATTTCAAGCTTGCTTTTTTCAGGGAGTGTTAGGCTACCTGTCATTGAGATGTTCACAAGTCAGTACACTGAGAATAGGCGTAGCCTTTCTCCTCTCTGACACCTGCTGACACTTGTGACATAGCAGTCACAGCTGTAACAACTCTAGGGGCAGGGACATCCTATTTCTAGTGAACTCTTAAAAGACTTTCGTTGGGATCATATTACAAAAGCATTAAATTGAAATTTCAAAACAGTGCTGTGGCTGACTGATTTTCTTCCAAAAAGAACATGTTGGGGGGAAATTCAAAAGGAATATGCAGGAGATTGTGTTATTACAGTATCTCCTGGAAGTTGCCTGGCATTCTATGTAATAGTCTGGCCTTTGTGTGGGGTGGGCTGGCCCAAACCACAGCTTTCCCTAATGCTGTCACTCCTGTTTCTTTCCAACCTGTCCACTTCTTTTTCACTGTCTGCTTCTGCTATGACGAGTTGTTTGCCTCCCAAATTTCAATGCATCCACAACAATTAGGACCTTTACTAAAGAAATTAGAACCAAGGCAACATTGAAACAAATCTGTGCACTTTCATCGCTGAGTATCCTCATGCACAGCTCCTCCGGCATCTTCTGCAGGGCTTCTTCCTCCCATCCCTATCTTGCTCCACCAGCTTGAAGTCGTTTGGCTTGTCCATCCATAACCAAATCTTGCCTTCACCTTAAAAGCACTTTGGTTTCACCATAAAGTTGGATATGATACTTTTGTGTTAAACATAAATCTTAAAGAATATTTGTTTAATTACTTGAATCTCTTAAAAATGCAACTTCACAACTATGGCTCAAGACTTGCCATCTTCAAATGGTTCCTAAACAAAGCCAAGTGGTGGCTTCCCAGCTAGCCTAGTGTCAGGACTGAAAATGAAGCCCAACTTTAACACACACTTGGAACTCTTTCTACCATGAGATAGAAGCCTGCAGAGCCTTTCATGGATTTTGTTGTTGTCTACAACAAGCCTCAGATAGATGATAATCTCCTATTGCTATCTCCTATTTCTTTCATTCAGCATAAGATAATGCAAACTCTGATTATTACAATGAATAATTAATAAGTGAAACTTCATTCTGTGGCCACAGAATTTTGTATCCATCCAATTTGCTGAAAGTGGTTATCAGCTATAGGAGTTCTCTAGTAGAACTTAGGGTTCACTTACATATACTATCGTATCATCTGGGAACAGAGATACCTTGACTTCTTCCTTTGCAACTTACATCCCCTTGATCTCCTTTGGTTGTCTTCTTGCTCTAGCTAAAACTTCACCCACAATATTGAATAAATATTCAGAGGGTGGACAGCCTTATCTTGTCACTGATTTTAATTGAATTGCTTTAATTTTCTCTCCATTTAACTTGATGTTGTCTATAGGTTTGCTGAATATTGACATTATTGTGTTTAAGTATGTACCTTGTATCCCTGATCTTCCCAAGACTTTTAAAATGAAGGAGTGTTATATTTTATCTAAGGGTTTTTCAGCCTGCAATAAGGTGTTCATCTGATTTTTTCTTTCAGTTTTTTCACATGGTGGATTGCATTGATGGATTTTTATATGTTGAACCATCCCTGCATCCCTAGGATCAAGCCTGCTTCATCATGGTGGACGATGTTTTGGTGTGTTCTTGGATTTAGTTTCTTAGTATTGTATTGAGTATTTTTGCATCAATGTGTATAAGGGGGACTGGTCTAAAATTTCCTTTCTTGGTTGAGTCTTTATGTGGTTTTGGTATCAGGGTGACGATGGCCTCATAAAATGAGTTTGGCACTGGAGAAATCTGGTGGAAATGTGCAATAAAACCATCTGACCCTCAACTTCTTTTGGTTGGGAGTCTAGTAATGAGCGCTTCCATTTCCTTAGGGGTTATAGGATGGATTTCTGGATATTGTTTAAATTTGCCTTTGTCATGGATTATCTTTTTTTTCCAACTATGGTATTGAAAGTTTTGCTGCATATAGTATTCTGGTCTGGAATCTACAGTCTTTTATAGACTGCAAGATATTTGCCGAAGTCCTTCTGGCTTTTAGAGTCTCCTTTGAGAAATTCTGTATAATTCAGATGTCAGTCTTTATATGTTACTTGGCCTTTTTTTCCTTGCAGTTTTAATATTTTTAATTTAATTTAATATCTTTCCATTGTACTTTACTCTTAGTATTTTGATTATTATGTGGTGGGCAAATTTTATTTCTGGTTGAATCTTTTTGGTGTTCTACAAGTTTCTTGTATATTTATTGGCATTACTTTGTTTAAGTTAGAAAATTTTTCATCTATTATTTTGTGAAAGTATTCTTGGACCTTTGATCTGCCAATCTTCTTCTACTCCTACTATTCTTAGATTTTTGTCTTTTCACAGTGTCTCAGATTTCTTATATGATTGTTGTCACGAGCTTTTTGGATTTAACATTTTCTTTGGCAGGTGTGTCCATTTCCTCTATTGTATCTTCTCTCCCTAAGATTCTCTATTCCATTTTTTGTTTTTTGTTGGAGATGCTTGCATCTGTAGTTCCGGCTCTCCTACCATCTCCAGGATTGCCTCAGTTGACACTAATGCCACTGAAAATTATGAGAGTCATTAAGCCCATTCAGCTTCTTGACAAAGTTCCAGGAAACTGCCAGTTGCTGTAGTCACTGTCCTTCTCTCTTTAACTTTTGGGTTTTGATCTTGTGAATTGCATTCATAGGTAATTCTTGCACTATGATTCATTTTATATCTTTTCCTTAGAAATTTACATCTGTGTCTTTTTTGGAAATCCTTAAACTAACCTTAACTGGACACTATTTTGGAGTCTTTTTTGTGTCCTGGATATCATTATGTACAGATAAGCACATAGCTAGATGAGACCATTACTCCAGGAACTTACTTGGAGTGTCTGTCCTTAACAAAACTCAAACAGCATAATTGGTGTGCAGAGTAAGCAGAGACAATTGACAAAATCTGACTAGCCAGGAGATAGGAGATAAAGATACACACTGACAATCCTCCCTCCCTCCTTCCCTTCCTCTCTATCTCAAATGTATGTGTATGCATATATATACACACTTTTTGAGCTCTCTGAATATATGGTTTAAAGACAGGGGGAAATACAGGGTAAACCCTCAGGGGAAGAGAATTCAGTAAGTATGATAAATTGATTAAAATAGACTTTCCCTATTTCTCAGAGTATATATAGTAAAAGAAGTTAGCTATTGGTATTTGCCATTCATAAAAAGACCACTTCTTTTTTCCATTTGTCTGGAATGCTTTCAAACAGCAAACATCACTAGCCTGAAAGCTGGCTGTCATACAATAAATTTGTTTGCTTTGGAAGAAACATTCTTTAGATTCTTTACATTGGACTTATAAGCCTAATAATAAGAAGAATAAGAATATTCTGTTCTGCCTGTATTTCCTAATGGTAAGTAAATTTGTAAAGTTGGACATGTAGTGAAAAATCAAACTCATAATTTGTACTACTTGGATGATCATAAGTCTGTCTTTGGTCTGTGAAACTAAGAAGTACCTGCTTGCTAGTCAGTCAGAGCAGCAGAAATAGCCTGATTGCTACTCAACAGAGTCTCATAAGAAGCCTGATTTCTAGCAAGTCAGAGCTTTGAAATTCCCCTGACCACAGCACAACTCATTCCCTTCCCTAAACAACTCCTCATCTCCTCTGGGGGCTGCCCTGTCAGCAAGAACCGCCAACTCTTCCCTTCTGTCAGTGCTGGGAAAGGTCCCCCTAGGAAGGCCACTGGCTCTCAGTTTGTGTTTTCCTTATTGCTTTTATATATTTTTTCATTTCTTGAGTAGTTTTATTTATTCCTTTCACCTATTTCATTGTATTTTCTTGTATATCTTTTTTTTTTCCCAGAGACAGGGTTTCTCTGTGTATCTCTGGCTGTCCAGAAACTCACTGTGTAGACCAGGCTGGCCTCAAACTCAGAAAGCCACCTGCCTCTGCCTCCAAGTGCTGGGATAAAAGGTGTGCACCACCACTGCCTGGTATTTCTTATATTTCTTTAAGGGACTTAATTCATTTCCTTTTTAAAGAACTCTATCATCATAAGATTGGACTTAAGGTCATTTTCTTATGTTTCAGCTCTGCTTGGATATCCAGGCCTTGCTGCAGTGGGGTAGCTGCCTCTTGTGGTGATGTATGGCCCTGGTTGTTATTGATTGTGTTATTATACTGGCCTTTAGCAATCTGACTTTTGCAGTTACAGGTTTAGATACTGAGTCAAGAGTTTATCTAGTTGGATGGGTGGGATTCGGAAAGTTCTCACCCATACCCACTTGCTGTACTCACTGTCCTTTTCTGTTTCCTCTCTGTGTCCTGGCCTGAGTGGCCAGGGATTGTAGTGATTAGCTAGTCTTCAGGTACAGTAGGGTGTCTCCCCTGGGGGTTTTGTGGCCTGTGTAGCCTTCATAGCCTCCAATGGTTTTGGTGTTAGCTTTGCCTTTGGGCTTCCTAGTACCAGCCATGGCTGATGGTCCCTAGTACCTCTGAGACTCCAGAAAAGCAGGCAAGATTGTTAGGTCAGAAATTGGAGTCCAAAGGATGGCAGGCAGTTTAAGGCTGATGGGTGTATTTTCGGGCAATATGGTGGGCAAAGTCTTCAGAAAGAGTCTTACCTGGTTGTCTCTGTTATTACAGTCTTCTCAGAAAGTCTGCAGAATTCTAGGGCATGAAATGAAGCACAAGGTATTGGGTGCAGTTTGTCTCTGTTGGGTGTGCTTTCAGTCGAATTTGGTAGCTTTTTAAAATGTGTGATAAACTACACACTGTGTACATGATAATTTAAGGCTTGAAGTTGACTTAAGGATGTATTTTAATTGAATCCCAAATTATTCCTGCAGTCATGAATAGAGAGAGAGTCAACACTCTTATAAATAACAAGACTTAGTGATCCTTACTAGAGGTGGGTAATGATGTTAAATGTTTGTCCTAGTTAGGGTTTCTACTTCCTTGATGAAATGTGATGACCAAAATCAAGTTGTGGAGGAAATGGTTTACTTGGTTTATGTTTCAACATAACTCTTCACTACTGAAGGAGGCAGGACAAGAACTCAAACAGGCCGGAACCTGGAGGCATGAGCTGATTTAGAGGCCATAGAGAAGTGTTGCTTACTGGTTTCTTATAAAATTCAGGACAACCAGGCCAGGGGTGATCTCACCCACAATGGGCTGGGCCCTCCCACATCAGTCACAAATGAACTAAATGCCCCACTGGCTTTCCTACAGCTGATCTCATAGAGTAATTTTCTTAATTGACGTTCCATCCTTTCCAGTGAATTTTGCTTGTGTCAAGATGACATAATATGAGGCAGGCACAGTGTTTTTCCAGTATGTATTCCTAGATGGCAATAGATGTACTAGAGTAGTCACTATAGTTGTCCTGTCATTGTCAAAGATTCAACCAATCAAATATTGAAGATATATGAAACAATTGAAGCTTCTGTTCTGAATATCTCCATGCTCTGAGTTATGCACTAAAAACTATACAGCTAATAAAGTATGTCAGGGGCCATAATAGGATAAGCTAACATACTAGCAGTTGATCTTCCAGACATGGTCTGCTTCAGATTATACAACAATTATATTATATAATGATTGTTATATAATCTGAAGCAGATTTGCTCTTATTGGACAAGGCCATAAGAGAATTCATTTTAGGAAAGAATACTGCTATTAATATGCTTTTCCTGTTATTATTAAACATATATAATAATAACTAGGTATTATCCCACCTCTTTGGAGCAGTCTCTGTAGATCTATGAAGATGTGCTGTCTTGTAATGATGCTCCATAGACAAATAGATGACCTTAATGATGATCCTATAAAAAGTACTAAAATTATATCAATATAATAAAATTATATCTTTTATAGTGGGACTGTTATTAGGTCCTTTTCTGATAGTCAAAATTGCAATAAGTACTCTGGCAGTCTACCATGCATCACCAGTTAATTACTTAGATTGTATCTAGACTTTCTACTACTCAGAGCACATTCAAAGTGGTTGTAAAATGGTCTTAAAAGGGAACTAACAATTTATTATAGATGCATGGATAGAAGAAAAAATATTGACTGGGTTTACCTATACAAAAAACCAATAACTTAGTTATGGTTTTCAACCTTCACTGAACAGTTGTGATAAGTGATGGATGTTTAGCCAGATAATTACTCCTAATGGATATGCACATAAACATTCTCTGCTGTAAACTTCTATTTCAATTTAGGATTTGATTTTTTGTGTGAACTTGTGATGAACTTTGTAATATGATCATGTATTCTGAAAGATGTGTAAGTACTAAGGACAAAGGAGACAGAAGAATTTTTCCCTTACTAGAATATTTTGCCTTTCCATGCTTAGAGAATTTTTTTTTTCTTTCCCACTTTGGATCTTTCCGTTTTTCCCTAGATAACTTTCATAGGAAACTTTTTACAACTTAGTAATAACAGTTATAATCACTTTTCTATGTGTCCCATTTTCTCCCTGCAGGCCAAATGTTAGAGCCTAGAGGTTCCAGCTGAGATAGAACAAAGGCCATATTACTTAATCCCACACTGTTAGACTCCAGGTATCAATCACCTGAACCAACAGCTTTTTACCCTAGGAAAGAGCAAGAAACTTTTTAAGAGTTTTTAGAAGTGATCATCAGTATTTCAGTAAAGTTAGACATCTAGAATGTCCAGAGACCCTCAGACTTGAAAGCCACACCAGAGTTCTACTCTGTGAACCTGCCACTACCCTCTCCGGGTCAAGAGGCTCCCAGCAAAATTGGATATATAAGGAATCTAAAAATAATGTGTAGGATGGGTTCATTTAAAGTTTAAAGGATGTGTATAGTTTCCATGCCTTTGTACATAGGATTTGGCTTCTGCATAGTGTGTTGGCAGATCCTTCATTTTAAAACCACAAAGAACCTTGGCTTTCTAAAGAATAAAAGTTCCATTTAGAGTTAACTGAAATATGTTTTTTAACAAGCTGGTCTGAACAGAAATGGTTAGCAGGATGTAGGGCTCTGGAAGAGGGAGGATCTGGTCGAGAATTCTTAATCACAGGACTGGTTCTAACTCTTGGTTCTGCTCTTTGTAGTTTTTGTCAGATCTAACACTATTTTCCATAACCTTCCTGCCTAAGCTCTCATGGATTCAGTACTTTACCATCCCTCATTATGGATTTAGGGTAAGCTGTCCTCTCTGTCACTGTACTTGGATACTCCAATTGTAGTAACTGAAACGAATCCCAAACAAGTCCTTTTGTCAGCAATAATCTTTAACCAGCTCCTGCCCAGGAATTACTTTACAAAAGCAAAAGATGAACAATTTTCTGTTAGTTTTACTTTGTCTAAGGCCAGTAAGTCACCTGTACCTTTCCCCTGCCATGTGCTATTTGAGAGAAGTGAAGGGGGATAGAAAGCTCAGAGCAAAGACGAAAGGAAGTCAATGTGATGAAACAAGTGCTACTGTGTTTCTACCCTGAACTGGAGTCATAAAGTATTTATGGTTTGTTGTTGGTTTGATTTGGTTCTTGTTTGTTCTTGCTGACTTGAATCCATTAGGGTAATGTCTTCAGGGCTCATCAAAAGGATGGGTGTGGGGATTTCTCAGGCTCTATAAAACAGAATAATTGTCCATTGAGTGCACATGCTGTTGCTCCTCATTCATCTGAGCCTGGAAATGGGGTTTGCTCTCATGTTTGGCTACTATGACTGATGTTGGTGAATGTAAAATACATGTTTGAGTCCTGGAAATTTGTCCTTAAGATAGAGGGCTAGAGTTGACTTGTCATAAGGCCATTGTGTTATTTGAGGAAATGCTACCCTGTCTTCACTCCACTGTACTATTTTATATTTTCACCAGCAGAACAAAAGGGCTCAAATATGTACACATTCTTACCCAAACATACTCTTTCTTGCTTTGAACACGGTATCTTAGAAGATTCATTGGATGCTTTATCAATTCTTTGTAGAACCCATTTTCCCATTTTAAATTGGAATATTTTCCTTTCATTACAAAATTATTTATTTATTTATGTAGAGAGTACATGTGGGCCTCAGGGTTTCCACTGCTAAAGAGAGACACCATGAACTAGGCAACTCTTATGAAGGACAACACTTAATTCAGGCTGACTCACAGTTCTCAGCTGTAGTCCAATATCCTTATGGCTAGAAATTTTACAGTGTCCAGGCAGATATAGGGCTGGAGGAGCTAAGTGTCCTATATTTTGTTCTGATGGCAAACAGAAGACTTTCTTTCATTCAGGTAGCTAGTACAAGGTACCAAAGCCCCACCTACCTGTCTTCCAATAAGGACACAGCTCCTAATAGTCTCACACCCTGGGCCAACCATAATCAAATCACCGCAATGTGTGTGGGCATGAATGTCATACAGCATGCATGTGGTGGACAAAGGATAATCTACAAGAGCTGATCCCTCTACCACATGGGTTTCAGGAATGGCTTGCAGGTCATTAACTTGGCATAGTGATCTTACCTGCTGAACCATCTCACTGGCCTTGGATGCTTCCTTGCTATTGAGTTATAGTTAATTTTGTTTCTGAAGTATGAACCCTTAACCAGATACCTGATGCACATACATTTTCTCCTTTTTATTCTTTCTGCTTCCTTTGTTATTGGATATTTTGTTTATTTACATTTCAAATGTTTTCCCTTTTCCAGTTCTCCCCTTCGGAAACACCCTATCACAACCCCCCTCCCCCTGCTTCTATGAGGGTGGTCCCCCACCCACCCACCCACTCTTGCCTTCCCCCTGGCATTCCCCTACACTGGGGTATCATACAATCTCAGGCCCAAGGGGCTCACCCACTGATGTCCAACAAGGCCCTCCTCTGCCACATATGTGGCCGGAGCCAAGGGTCCCTCCATGTGTATTCTTTGGCTGGTAGTCCAGACCCCGGGAGCTCCAGGGAGTCTGGCCAGTTGACACTGATTTACCCTCCATGAGGCTGCAAACTCCCTCTGCTCCTTCAGTCATTTTTCCAACTCCTCTATCTGGGCCCCACGCTCAGTCCAGTGGTTGGCTGCAAGCATGTGCCTCTGTATTTATCAGACTCTGGCAGCGACTCTCAGGAGACAGCTATATCAGGCTTCTGTCAGCAAGCACTTCCCAGCATCCACAATAGCATCCCAGTTTGGTGGCTGTATATGGGATGGATCCCCGGGTGGGGCAGTCTCTGGATGGCCTTTCTTTCAGTTTCTGCTCCACACTTTGATTCCATATTTCCTCCTGTGGGTATTTTCTTCAGCCTTCTATGAAACACTGAAGCATCCATATTTTGGTCTTCCTTCTTCTTGGACTTCATATGGTCTTTGAATTGAATCTTGGGTTTTCTGAGATTTGGAGCTAATATCCACTTATCAGTGAATACATACCGTGTGCGGTCTTTTGTGCCTGAGTTACCTCACTCAGGATGATATTTTCAAGTTCCATCCAGTTGCCTGCGAATTTCATGGAGTCAATGTTTTTAGTAGCTGATTAGTATTCCATTGTGTAGATGTACCATATTTTCTGTTTCCATTCCTCTGTTGGGGGACTTCTGGGTTGTTTCCAGCTTCTGACTTTTATAAATATGGCTGTTATGATCAAAGCAGAGCATCTGTTCTTATCACATGTTGGAGCATCTTCTGGGTATATGCCCAGGAGTGGTGTAGCTGGGTCCTGGGGTAGTACTATGTCCAATTTTCTGAGGAACCAACAGACTGATTTCCAGATTGCTTATACGAGCTTGCAATACCACCAGCAATAGAGAAGTATTCCTCTTTCTCCACATCCTCACCAGAATGTGCTGTCACCTGAGTTTTTGATCTTAACCATTCTGACTGGTGTGAGATGGGATCTCAGGGATGTTTGGATTTGCATTTCACTGATGACTAGAGATACTGAACATTTCTTTAGGTGCCTCTGAGCCTTTTGAGATTTTCAGTTGAGAATTCTCTGTTTAGCTTTGTTCCCCATTTTTTAATGGGGTTATTTGGTTTTCTGCAGTCTAACTTTTAGAATTCTTTGTGTGTACTGGATATTAACCCTCTGTCAGGTAGAGGATTGGTAAAGATCTTTTTCCCAGTCTGTTGGTTGCGATTTTGACCTATTGACAGTTTACTTTGCCTTACAGAAGCTTTACAGTTTTCTGAGGTCCCATTTGTCAATTCTTGATCTTAGAGCATAAGCCATTGGTGTTCTGTTCAGGAACATTACCCCTGTGTGCATGTGTTCGAGCCTTTTCCCCACTTTCTCTTCTATTAGATTCAGTGTATCTGGTTTTATGTGGAGGTAGTTGAGCCACTTGAACTTGAGCATTACAGGGAGATAAGAGTGGAATAATTTACATTCTTCTATATGTTCACCATCAGTTAAATAAGCAACATTTGTTGAAAATGGTGTCTATTATTTGCACTGAATGGTTTCAGCTCCTTTTTCAAACATCAAGTGACCATGGGTGTGTAGGTTCATTTCTGTGTCTTCATTTCTATTCCATTGATTTAACGGTCTGTCACTCTACCAATACCATGCAGTTTTTGTCACTATCAAAAGCTCTGTAGCACAGCTTGAGGTCAGAGATCATAATTCCCCATGGGTTATTTTATTGTTGAGAAAAATTTAGCTCTCCTGGGTTTTTTGTTATTCCAAATGAATTTGAGAATTGCTCTTTTTAACTTTTTTAAAAATTGATTTGGATCTGGATGAAATGGACAATTTTCTAGACAGGTATCAAATATCAAATATCAAAGAAGACCTAATCCCAATACTCTTCAATCTATTCCACAAAATAGAAACAGAAGAAACACTACCCAATTCCTTCTATGAGGCCACAATTACACTGATGCCAAAACCTCACAAAGATCCAACAAAGAAAGAAAACTTCAGACTAACTTCCCTCATGAATATTGATGCAAAAATACTCAATAAAATTCTCGCAAACGAAATCCAAGAACACATCAAAATGATCATTGATCATGATCAAGTAGGCTTCATCCTAGGGATGCAGGGATGGTTCAATACCCGGATATCCATCAATGTAATCAACTACATAAACAAACTCAAGGAAAAAAAACCCACATGATCATTTCATTAGATGCTGAAAAAGCATTTGACAAAATTCAACATCCCTTCATGATAAAAGTCTTGGAAAGATCAGGAATTCAAGGCCCATACCTAAGCATAGTAAAAGCAATATACAGCAAACCAGTAGCCAACATCAATCTAAATGGACAGAAACTCGAAGCAATCCCACTAAAATCAGGGACCAGACAAGGCTCCCCTCTCTCTCCCTATCTATTCAATATAGTAATTGAAGTTCTAGCTAGAGCAATTAGACAACAAAAGGAGGTCAAAGGGATCCAAATTAGAAAGGAAGAAATCAAAATATCACTATTTCCAGATGATATGATTGTATACTTAAGTGACCTGAAAAACTCCACCAGAGAACTGCTGCAGCTGATAAACAACTTCAGCAAAGTGGTCGGATATAAAATTAACTCAACCAAATCAGTAGCCTTCCTATACTCGATGGATAAACAGGCTGAGAAAGAAATTAGGGAAATGACACCCTTCACAATAGTCACAAACAATATAAAGTATCTTAGTGTGACTCTAACAAAGCAAGCGAAAGATCTGTATGACAAGGACTTCAAGTCTCTGAAAAAAGACATCAAAGAAGACCTCAGAAGGTGGAAAGATCTGCCATGCTCAAGGATAGGGAGAATTAATATAGTAAAAATGGCCATCCTGCCAAAAGCAATCTACACATTCAATGCAATCCCCATCAAAATTCCAACTTAATTCTTCATAAACTTGAAAGAGCAATTCTCAAATTCATTTGGAACAACAAAAAACCCAGGATAGCAAAAGATATTCTCAACAACAAAAGAACTTCTGAGGGAATCAACATCCCTGACCTCAAGTTGTACCATAGAACAATAGTGATAAAAAAAAAAAAAAACTGCATGGTATTGGTACACTGACAGGCAGGTAGATAAATGGAATTGAATTGAAGACCCAGAAATGAAACTATACACTTATGGTCACTTGATTTTCGACAAAGGAGCTAAAACCACCCCGTGGAAAAAAGACAGCATTTTCAACAAATGGTGCCCGTTCAACTGGCGGTCTACACGTAGAAAAATGAGTATTCATCCATTCCTATCTCCCTGTACAAAGCTCAAGTCCAGGTGGATCAAGGACCTCCACATAAAACCAGATACACTGAATCTAATAGACGAGAAAGTGGGGGAAAGTCTTGAAAACCTGGGTACAGAGGAAAAGTTCCTGAACAGAACACCAATGGCTTATGCTCTAAGATCAAGAATCGACAAATGGGACCTCATGAAATTGCAAAGCTTCTATAAGGCAAAGTAAACTGTCAATAGGACAAAACAGTAAACAATAGATTGGGAAAAGATCTTAACCAATCCTATGTCCGATAGAGGGCTAACATCCAATATATACAAAGAATTCAAGAAGTTAGACTCCAAAAAACCAAATAACTCCATCAAAAAATGGGGAACAGAGCTAAACAGAGAATTCTCAACTGAGGAAATTCGCAGGGCTGAGAAGCACCTAAAGAAATGCTCAACATCCTTAGTCATCAGGGAAATGCAAATCAAAACAAGTCTGAGATTCCACCTCATACCAGACAGAATGGCTAAGATCAAAAACTCAGTTGACAGTAGATGCTGGCGAGGATGTGGAGAAAGAGGAACATTCCTCCATTGTTGGTGGGATTGCAACCTGGTACAACCACTCTGGAAATCAGTTTGGCGGACCCTCAGAAAAATGGACATAATGCTACCTGATTACCCAGCTATACCACTCCTGGGCATATACACAGAAGATGCTCCAACATGTAATAAAGACACATGCTCCACTCTGTTCATAGCAGCCATATTTATAAAAGCCAGAAGCTGGAAACAACCCAGATGTTCCCCATCAGAAGAATGGATACAGAAAATGTGGTACATTTACACAATGGAGTACTACTCAGATATTAAGAACAATGACTTAATGAAATTTGCAGGCAAATGGATAGAACTTGAAAATATCATCCTGAGCGAGGTAACTCAGTCACAAAAGAATGAACATGGTATGTACTCACTGATAAGTGGATATTAGCCAAAATGTTTGGAATACCCAAGTTTCACTTTACAGTAACTTCTGGACTGAGAGTGAGGTCCCAGATGGAGGAGTGGGAGAAGGGATTGAAGGAGCTGAGGGAGTTTGCAGCCCCATGGAGGGAGCAACAGTGTCAACTGGCCTGACCCCCCCCCCCCAGTCCTCCTGGAGGCTGGACTACCAACCAAAGAATATACAGTGAGGGACCCATGGTTCGGACCACATATGTGGCAGAGAAGGGCCTTGTTGGCCATCAGGGGGAGGAGAGGCCCTTTGGCCTGAGGGTGTTAGAGGCCCCAGTAATGGGGATTGTCAAAGTGGGAATATGGGAGTATGTGGGCAGGTGGGTGGGGGGTGGAATACCCTCACAGAGGCGAGGGAGGGAGAGGGCATAGGGGGTTTCCAAAGAGGA
The DNA here is from genome assembly GCA_028551405.1 of Uromys caudimaculatus. Lineage (NCBI taxonomy): Eukaryota > Metazoa > Chordata > Mammalia > Rodentia > Muridae > Uromys > Uromys caudimaculatus. The sequence goes on from CM052712.1 coordinate 84,809,452, forward strand.
GACCAAGAAAGGGGTAAACATTGGAAATGTAAATAAAGTATCAAAAAATAAAAATAAAAAAAAAAAGAAAGAAATCTTTAAAAAAATTGATTTGGAATTTTGATGGGGATTGCATTGAATCTGTAGATTGCTGTTGGCAAGATGCACATTTTTAGTCTATTAATCCTGCCAATCCACGAGCATGGGGGATCTTTCCATTTGCTGAGTTCTTTGATTTCTTTATTCAGAGTCTTGAAGTTCCTGTAATACAGACATTTCACTTGTTTGGCTAGAGTCACACCAAGATATTTTATCATGCTTGTGACTATTGTGAATGGTGTTGTTTCCCTAATTTCTTTCTCAACCCATTTATCCTTTGAGTATAGGAAGTCACCTGATTTGTTTGAGTTAATGTTCCATCCTGTCACTTTGCTGAAGTTGTCTATCAGCTGTAGGAGTTCTCTGTGGAATTTTTGGGGTCACTTAAGTATACTATCATATGATCTGTCAAAAGTGATATTTACACTTCTTCCTTTCCAATTTGTATCCCTTTGATCTCTTTTTGTTGTCTAATTGCTCTACTTACAACTTCAAGTACTACATTGAATAGATAGGGAGAGAGAGGGCTGCCTTGTCAAGTGCCTGATTTCAGTGGGATTGCTTCAAGTTTCTCTTCATTTAGTTTGATGTTGGCTACTGGTTTGCTATATATTGATTTTATTATGTTCATGTATGGGCCTTCAATTCCTGACCTTTCCAAGAATTTTAATATGAAAGAATGTCAAATGCTTTTTCAGCATCTAATGAAATGATTATGTGGTTTTTTTGTTTTTTGTTTTTTGTTTGTTTTTTGAGCTTGTTTATGTAATTGATTACATTTTTGGATTTCCAAGTATTGAACCATCCCTGCATTCCTGGATGAATCCTACTTGATCATGGTGAATGCTCGCTTTGATGTGTTCTTCGATTCAGTTTGAGAGAATTTTATTGAATATTTGTGCATCAATATTCATAAGGAAAATTAGCCTGAAGTTCTCTTTCTTTCTTGGGTCTTTGTGTGGTTTTGGTCTCAGTGTAACTGTGGCTTCATAGAACAAATTGGATATTGTTCCTTCTGTTTCTATTTTGTGGAATAATTTGAAGAGTATTAGGTCTTCTTTGAGCATCTGATAGAATTCTGCACTATAGTCATCTGGTCATGGTCATTTTTGGGTGAGAGAATTTTAATGATTGCTTCTATTTCTTTAGGGGTTATTGGAGTGTTTAGATGGTTTATGTGATCGTGGTGTAACTTGGGTTTTTGGTGTCTGTCTGGAAAATTGTTCACTTCATCCAGATTTTCCAGTTTTGTTGAGTATAGGCTTTTGAAGTAGTATCTAATCTTTTTTTTTTTATTTTTTTTTGGATTTCTAAATTTCTGTTTTTATACTTCTCTTTTCATTTCTGATTTTGTTCATTTGGTTGCTTTCTCTGGGCCCTCTTTTTAGTCTGACTAAGTTTATCTATCTTGTTGATTTTCTCAAAGAATCAGCTCCTGGTTTTGTTGATGTTTTGTATAGTTCACTTTGTTTCTTCTTGGATGATTTCAGCCCCGAGTTTGATAATTTTCTGCCATCTATTCCTCTTGGGTGTATTTGCATCCTTTTGTCCTAGAGTTTTTAGATGTGCTGTCAAGCAGCTAGTGTATGCTCTCTCCAGTTTCTTTTTGGAGGCATTCAGAGCTATCAATTTCCCTCTCAGCACTGTTTTCATTGTATTCCACAAGTTTTGGTATGTTGTGCCTTCATTTTCATTAAATTCTAAAATGTCCTTAAGTTCTTTCTTTATTTCTTCATTGAGCAAATTATCACTGAGTAGAGTGTTTTTCAGCTTCCATATGTATGTAGGCTTTCCTTTGTTTTTGTTGTTATGGAAGACCAGCCTTAGTCTATGGTGGTCTGATAGGATGCATGGGATTATTTCCATCTTCTTGAATCTGTTGAGGCCTGGTTTGTGACCAATTATGTGGTCATTTTAGAGAGGTACCATGAGGTGCTGAGAGGAAGGTATATTCTTTTGTTTTAGGATGAAATATTCTATAGATCTCTGTTAAATCCATTTGGTCCATAACTTCTGTTAGTTTCACTGTGTCTCTATTTATTTTCTGTTTCCATGATCTGTCCATTGATGGCAGTGAAGTATTGAAGTCTCGCACTATTATTGTGTAAGGTGCAATGTGTTCTTTGAGCTTTAGTAAAGTTTCTTTTACAAGCTGAGCAGTGGTGGTGCACGCCTTTAATCCCAGCACTTGGGAGGCAGAGGCAGGCGGATTTCTGAGTTCGAGACCAGCCTGGTCTACAAAGTGAATTCCAGGATAGCCAAGGCTACACAGAGAAACCCTGTCTCGAAAAACCAAAAAAAAAAAAAAAAAAAAAAAAAAAAAAAAAAAAAAAAAAAAAAAAAAAAAAAAAAAAAAAAAAAAAAAAAAAATTCTTTTACAAAGGTCAGTGCCTTTGCTTTTAAAGCATAGATGTTCAGAATTGAGAATTCATCTTGGCAAATGTTTTCCTTTGATGAGAATGAAGTTTTCTTCCTTGTCTTTTTTGATAACTTTTGTTTGAAAGTTGATTTTATTCAATATTAGAATGGCTACTCCAACTTGTTTCTTGGGACCCTATTTTTAGAATATTGTTTTCTAGCCCTTCCCTCTGAGGTAGTGTCTGTCTTTGATACTGAGGTATGTTTTCTGTACACAGCAAAATCCTGGGTCCTGTTTACATATCCAGTCTGTTAGTCTATGTCTCTTTATTGGGGAATTCAGTCCATTGTCTTACGAGATATTAAAGAATAGTGATTGCTGCTTCCTGTTATTTTTATATTTGTATGGCTATCTTCTTCTGCAATTGTTGAAGTAAGATTATTTTCTTGCTTTTTCTAGGGTGTAGGTTTCTTCCTTGTGTAGATGTTTACTGTCTATTATGCTTTGTAGGGCTGGATTTGTGGAAAGATATTGTGTAAATTTGGTTTTGTCATGGAATATCATGGTTTCTCCATCTATGTTAATTGAAGTTTTGCTGGGTATAGTAGTATGGGCTTGCATTTGTGTTCTCTTGGGGTCTGTATGACCAGGATCTTCTAGCTTTCATAGTCTCTGGTGAGAAGTCATGTGTAATTCTCATAGGTCTGTCCTCATATATTACTTGACCATTTTTCCTTACTCCTTTTAATATTCTTTCCTTGTTTTGTACATTTGGTGTTTTGCCTATTATATGATGGGACGAATTTCTTTTCTGGTCCAATCTATTTAGAGTTCTGAAGGCTTCTTATATATTTATGGGCATCTCTTTCTTTGGGTGAGGGAAGTTTTCTTCCATAATTTTGTTGAAGATATTTATGGGCCCTTTACATGGGGAAATCTTCCCTGTCTTCTATACCTATTATCCTTAGATTTGGTCTTCTCGTTGTGTCCTGGATTTCCTTGATGTTTGGGGTTAGGAGCTTTTAGCACTTTTCATTTTCTTTAACTGTTCTGTCAGTGTTTTCAATAGTATTTTCTGCACCTGAGATTCTATCTTCTATTTCTTGTATTCTGTTGGTGATGTTTGCATCTATGACTCCTGATCTCTTTCCTACGTTTTCTAACTCCAGGGTTGTCTCCCTTTGTGATTTCTTTATTGTTTCTATTTCCATTTTTAGATTCTGGATAGTTTTGTTCAATTCCTTCACCTATTTCATTGTGTTCTCCTGTATTTCTTTAAGGGAGTTATTTATGTTCTTCTCAAAGTTCTCTATCATCATCATGAGATGTGATTTTAAATCAGAGTCTTGCTGTTTTTGTGTGTTGGAGTATTCAGGGCTTGCTCTGATGGAAGAACTGAGTTCTGATGATGCCAAGTAGCTTTGGTTTCTGTTGCTTATGTTCTTGCCTTTGCCTCTCACCATCTGATTATCTCTTTTGTTAGCTGGTCTTGTTGTCTCTGACTGTGGCTTGCCCTCTTGCAAACCTGTCTGTCAGTATCCTGGGAGACCAGTTCTCTCAGTTGGGAATTTGGGTATGGAGAGCTGTGGCACAGGGTCAACTATGGAGTGTAGACAGAAACCAGAAAGATCCTGTACCTGGCTGATCCTTGATTCCTATGTCATGATGACTCTGGGCAGGTCCCCCTTGGGCTAGGAATTTGAACAGAAGTGGTGGTCTTACCTGTGCTCACAGGTGTGTTGGCACTCCTAGGAGACCAGCTCTTTCCTGGCGGTATTTAGGTATGGAGAACTGTGGCTACATTTTCTCCTTTTTAGAATGTTGCATTTTTACTCTGTTGACTGTGACTCTTTTGTGAGTTTAAGTGTGTTTATGAGTGTATCTGAGTGTGTGAATGTGTGTTTAATTGTCTTCATGATTGGGTGTATGAGTGTGTATTTGAAAGTGATTGTGTGTCAGTATGGGTTATTGAGTATATGTATGACAGTGAGTGTGTGTTTGCTTGTGAGTGTGTATGGTGGTGCATTATATGCACATCTTTGTATGAAGATTTATCCATTTTTATGTAGGTATGTATCCATGTACATGTGCGTCAACTTGCATGTGTTTGCATGTGGAGCCAGAGGTTGAGGCCAGGCTTTCCTTGATGATTCTCCACTGCCTCTTTCAAGGCATATCTCTCCCAGTCTCATTGATTGGCTACATTGGTTGACAGATAAGCTCTAAGATCCACCTTGTCATCCTACATTAATGTAGGATGGGTGCGAAGCATGTGCCTGGCTTTTACAAGGGCTCTAACTCTAAACTCAGGTCTTCATATTTACATGGGCAACCGAGATGTATATTTTCTCTGGGTTTCTGTGTGTGTCTCTACATGTAAATGATATAGCGAAGAGTAAATAATATCTCATATTTATGTATGTTTGTGAAAAAATGTATCTATTACATTGCTCTGACATCTACACAGAGAGAGGACATTGAATTTTGAGTTCATTGAAATTATATAATATAAATAGTTATTTAGAATATGTGCACATATTCATTGGTGCACTATGATTAGGCTTCATCGTAGACTCTCTAGAATTTCATATTTTTCACAAACACATGCACACACCCACATACACACAGATAAACACACATGTACACACATACAGTAATGCACAAATACATATGTACATACACACACACACACACAGACAGACACATAAATCTTTTAAAAAACAAGAACTGACAAAGCTTAGACTTGGTTTTATAAGTAAGAGATATACCATCCTGAATCAGTCATTTAGGTTATGGGATGGCTTCTGGGTAAATGTTCTTGTCCTGCAGACCTGACAATCATAATTTGATGCTCAGAATCGAAAGTGAAAGAGAGAATCTCTCCATAAAGTTGTGCTTCACCATGATACATGCACACTATGACACATGCACACTGTTGCACATGAACACCATAAACCATGCACATCATGACACATACATAACATAGAATATACGCACCTTAGCAAATGTAAACCATGACGAATGAACAACCTGACCCATGGAAACCATGACACATGAACATCATGATACATGAACACCATGGCACATGCACACCATGGAACATTCAAACCGTGACACATGAACATCATGGTACATACACACTATTCTACATGCACCATTGCACATGCGCTGCATAACATATGCACACACACACTCATGAATTGTACATACAATACATTAATAATAAACTATATAAACAATTAGGCATGAAATTCAGAGTGGCCATGCAACTGTTAAACTGTGATTAGTTTCTATGAGGATTCAAATGTACAATTTAATAAAAATATGTACAATTGTCTGGACTTAGGCAGCTAAATTGACCCACAGTTTTCTTTCTAAGGAATGAAAACAGGTGTGAAGGGTCTCTTCATTATGGTGTTTCCTTCATGAGGTTGGCTTCTTCCCTGTTCCCTGTTCCTGTCTTTAGGAGTTAGAGAAAATACAGTTGCTGTAACAACAACACTCATAAGCATCTACTTTATGTTCATTCTGGTGAGTGTGAACTGTGTTTTTCTAAGAGAAATATTTTCCTTGTGTTTCTTCTTGAACATGTAACCTGCTTGATAAGTCAGTACTTGGGAATTGAAGACATGCTAAAGCTTATTGTGGTCTGTAGTAGAGAAGGTGTTGTCTTCCTCTAGGCCTTGGTGACTATTGCTCTAATGTCAGTACTATGATGTAGTTAACATGTCCTTTTTAAAGTAGAAAAAAAAAGCAACAACTTTTTATTGGTTCTTTGTAAATTTCACCCCAGTCTGACTCATCTCCCTCTCCCCCTTTCCAAACTTCCCTTCCAACAAAGAAAAAAATCTTATTGAGGAAGCTGTAGTGTGTTATAGTTTGTCCCACATCATACCCTTTTGTTCAAAATTCTTTGCTTGCAAATAGTCACTGCAATGACTGCTACGAGGTCTGGTACAAGGCCTCTGGCTTCTACTACACTGTGAATACTAGAACCTCGCTGGGATGCCTCTTTGATATCTTGCTGTTGCCTGGTGTCATGGAGATCCTGGAGTATTGGCTAGGACTTGCCCATTCAATGCACTCCAGTACTTCATCGATGGGTTAGATGTTGATGTGGCCCAATGCAAAGCCTTGGATCTGGGCCTGAGAGGTATCAGAGATGGGTTTATCCCATCAGCTCTCATTTTCTCAGGATCACCAGGGACAGCTCTACCCTGCTGATGAGGTAAGGTTCATGGTCCCCCTTCTGTGTGTTGCAAGTGGTGAGGGACCAGGACAGCTCTCCCACTCTCATAACCTGGGCCATCTCTCCCACCTGTCATAGATGGTGAGGAACCAGGGAGGGGAGGAAGGCATGTCTCCCTTATCTGAGCCTCCACATAGTAAACAACTATAGAGCCAACTCTCCCATGCCCTGGGGACAGGCTATCCTCTTGCTCTCTCTCCAGGGTCAGCTCTATTGTGCTGCCCAGGCAAAGTGCATGTCTTGATCACCTAACTCCTGAGCAGGTGAGGGGCAGGGTTAACTCTCCTGTTCCAGTGACTCCTGGGCCAGGTATACTACCTGTTGCAGGTGGTGACGGGTGAGTAGGGAGGAGGGTAGCTCTCCCTCATCTATGGCACATCATAGGAGATGACTGGCAGAACCAGCTCTCCCAAGCTCATACCCTAGGGGCCAGCTTACCCCTAACTCTTTCAACACATAGTGCTGCTAGTCTTCCAAATACTGCAGCTGGCGAAGGGTTGGGTCACCTCTCTTGTGCTCCTACCTCCAGAACCAGCTCTGTCAAGATGCCTGGGTGAGGTAAGGGACCAGTCCTTTATAGCTTCCATGTCCCTAGGTGGCAGTCCAGACAAGGAACCCCACCTGGCTTTCGTGGTAATAGACTCCTTCCTACAGCAAGAACATGGGTCCAGATGTGGCTCTTGGTGGTCCCACCATGGTCTCAGGTGGCATCACTGCCTGCTCACATCAGGATGCTCCTCACTACCCTCAAGTCTCCAATTCTGCATCTCTTCGTTGTGCCCACATCCTTTTCTTTCTCTCCCATTTCTCCACTACTTACTTGCTCATCTTAGTTGTACCCAGGGACTCTGAGTGTCTGGGGTAATCTCAGGACTTGTCTCAGGGGTGCTATGCTCTTCCCTGTTGTGGGAAATATTAAAAAAGAAATTCTGCACGTTCCTGAGCTCAGGCCAGCAACCTGTGGACGGCAGCAGATCTCACGCTGGGTGATCTCACTCTCTCAGCCCACCAACTCTCTGGAGCTGAATCTCGTGGTGGATCTCTGCTGCTAGGCCCACACAGTAATTGCCTGCCCCACACCCATTTGGCCAGTAGAATTAAAACTTAAGCATAGAGTTAACCAATCAGATTTATGTATCAATAAAAACACAATTTACAAGATGCCAATACAATAATTTCAGAGCCAATTGATGATAAAAGCTACCCACCTAAATTAGACAACTTATCCCAAACTTCTAACCTTTATAAGATAACCATCTGTAGTGCTACGCCAGTTCACGTCCGATGCCATCTTCCTTCTCCTCTCCTCGAAGATGCTCTCTGCTGTGCAACTCTTAGCTCTGGCTTCCTGTTCTCTGTCCAATCACAGGGCTCCTCTTTCCCTAATGAAATTGGACAAGGAAAATCCTACAACACTACCCATGCATTATAACAACAGGCAGAAGTCATCTTAGGCATGGTCTGCCCCTTCCCCAGGTCAGTGCAGCATTGGGCTGGTGGTTGTCTCAGGCTAGCTCCCTATTTGGGCCCCAGGGCAATAAACTGGTTTTCTTCTCTAGTTTGCTCCTGCCCTGTCATGCTCACATGGCCCCTCTGCAGGGCCATCTGTATCAGGCTCACTCCTGCCCAGGGTCCACAGTTCCAGGATGCGTTCTCATAGTCTCTAGCTCACTCCCAACCTGGGAACTTGTCTGACCTTGCAAAGTACAAAATGATGGTCATCTGAAGCTTGTTTTTTTCAGGGAGTGTTAGGCTACCTGTCATTGAGATGTTCACAAGTCAGTACACTGAGAATAGGCATAGCCTTTCTCCTCTCTGACACAAGCTGACACTTGTGACACAGCAGTCACAGCTGTAACACCTCTAGGGCCAGGAACATGCTGTTTCTAGTGAATGCATAAAAGACTTTCATTGGGATCATATTACAAAATCATAATAATTGAAATTTCCAAAAAGTGCTGTGGCTGACTGATTTTCTTCCAAAAAGAACATGTGGGGAGAAATTTCAAAAGGAATATGCAGGAGATTTTACAGTATCTCCGGGAAGTTGCCTGACATTCTTTGTAATAATCTGGCCTTTGTGTGGGGAGAGCTGTCCCAAACCACAGCTTTCCCTAATACTGTCACTCCTGCTCCTTTCCTGCCTGTCCACTTCTTTTTCACTGTCTGCTCCTGCTATGATGAGTTGTTTGCCTCCAAAATTTCATATGGATCCAAAACAATTAGGACCTTTACTAAAGAAATTAGAACCAAGGCAACATTGAAACAAATCTGAGCACTTTCATCGCTGAGTGTCCTCATGCACAGCTCCTCCGGCATCTTCTGCAGGGCTTCCTCCTCCCATCCCTATCTTGCTCCACCAGCTTGAAGTCGTTTGGCTTGTCCATCCATAACCAAATCTTGGCTTCACCTTAAAAGCACTTTGGTTTCACCATAAAGTTGGATATGATACTTTTATGTTGATAAACATAAATCTTAAAGAATATCTGTTTGATTACTTGAATCTCTTAAAAATGCAACCCCAAAACTATGGCTCAAGACTTGCCATCTTTACATCATTCCTAAACAAAACCAAGTGGTGGCTTCCCAGCTAGCCTAGTGTCAGGACTGAAAATGAAGCCCAACTTTAACACACACTCAGAACTCCTTCCACCATCAGACAAAAGCCTGCAGAGCCTTTCATGGATTTTGTTGTCGTCTACAACAAGCCTCAGACAGATGATAAAAAAGTTGCTATCTCCTATTTCTTTCATTGGCATAAGATAATGCAAACTCTGATTATTAAAATGAATAATTAATAAGCAAACCTTCATTCTGTGGTTACAGTATTTTGTATCCATCCAATTTGCTGAAAGTGGTTATCAGCTATAGGAGTCCTCTGGTAGAGCTTAGAGTTCACTTACATATACTATCGTATCATCTGGGAACAGAGATACCTTGACTTCTTCCTTTGCAACTTACATCCCCTTGATCTCCTTTGGTTGTCTTCTTGCTCTGGTTAAAACTTCACTACAATATTGAATAGATATTCAGAGGGTGGACAGCCTTATCTTGTCACTGATTTTAACTGAATTTCTTTAAGTTTCTCTCCATTTAATTTGATGTTGTCTATAAGTTTGCTGCATATTGACATTATTGTGTATAAGTATGTACCTTATATCCCTGATCTTCTGAAGACTTTTAAAATGAAGGGGTGTTAGATTTTGTCTAAGGCTTTTTCAGCCTGCAATAAGATATTCATCAGATTTTTTCTTTCAGTTTTTTCATATGGTAGATTACATTGATGGATTTTTGTATGTTGAACCATACCTGCATCCCTAGGATGAAGTCTATGTCATCATTTTGGACGATGTTTTTGGTGTGTTCTTGGATTCAGTTTGCTAGTATTGTATTGAGTATTTTTGCATCAATGTCTATAAGGGAGACTGGACTAAAATTTTTTCTTGGTTGAGTCTTTATGTGGTTTTGTTATCAGGGTGACTATGTCCTCATAAAATGAGTTTAAGACTGTAGAAATCTGGTAGAATTCTGTCATAAAACCATCTGACCCTCAACTTCTTTTGGTTGGGAGTCTACTAATGAGCGCTTCCATTTCCTTTGGGGTTACGGGATAGATTTCTGGATAGATATTGTTTAAATTTGTTTTGTCATGGATTATCTTGTTTTTACCAACTATGGTAATTGAAAATTTTGCTGGGTATAGTATTTTGGGCTGGAATCTCTGGTCTTTTATAGTCTGCAAGATATTTGCCCAAGTCCTTCTCGCTTTTAGAGTGTCCTTTGAAAAATTGTGTGTAATTCAGATAGGTCTGTCTTTATATGTTACTTGGCCTTTCTTCCTTGCAGTTTTAATATTTTTAATTTAATTTAATATCTTTCCTTTGTTCTTTACTCTTAGTATTTTGATTATTATGTGGTGGGTGTATTTTCATTTCTGGTTAAATCTTTTTGGTGTTCTACAAGTTTCTTATATATTTATTGGCATTACTTTGTTTAAGTTAGAAAAATTTTCATCTATGATTTTGTGAAAATATTCTTGGACCTTTGTTCTGCAAATCTTCCTCTTCTACTCTTATTATTCTTTGATTGTTGTCTTTTCATGGTGCCTCAGATTTCCTATATGATTTGTGTCACGAGTTTTTCAGATTTAACATTTTCTTTGACAGATGTGTCCATTTCTTCTATTGTATCTTCTACACCTAAGATTCTCTATTCCATTTCTTGTTTTTTGTTAGAGATGCTTGCATCTGTAGTTCCGGCTCTCCAGCATCTCCAGGATTGCCTCAGTTGACATAGTCATGCAACTGACAATTGTGAGAGCCATGAAGCCCATTCAATTCTTGACACAGTTCCAGAAAACTGCCAATTGCTGTAGTCACTGTCCTTTTCTCTTTAACTTGTGGGGTTTGGTCTCTATGTATTGCATTCATGTGTACTACCTGCATGATGGTTCATTTTATGTCTTTTCCTTAGAAAATTATATCTGTGTCTTTTTAGGAAATCCTGTAACTAACCTTAACAGACCCCTATTTTGGAGTCTTTTCTTTTGTGTCCTAGAGATCATTAGGTACAGATAAACACATAGCTAGATGAGACCATTACACCAGGAACTTACTTGGAATGTCTGTCCTTAACAAAACTCAAACAGCCTAACTGGAGTACAGGGTAAGCAGAGACAATTGAAAAAATCTGACTAGTCAGGAGATAGGAGATTAAGATACACACTGACAGTCCTCCCTCCCTCCTTCCCTTCCTTTCTCTCTCAAATGTGTGTGTGTTTGTCTTTGTGTGTATGAATATATATATATATATACATATACATATACATATACATATACATAAATATATATATGCATACGCACACACTTTGAGCTCTCTGAATATGTAGTTTAAAGATAGGGGGAAATACAGGGTACACCCATAGTGGAAGAGAACTCAGTAAGTATGATAAATTGATTAAAATAAAATTTTCCTATTTCTCAGAGTATATACAGTAAAAGAAGTTAGCTATTGATATTTGCTATTCATAAAAAGACCACTATGTTCCATTAGTCTGGAATGCTTTCAAACAGCAAACATCACCAGCCTGAAAGCTGGCTGTCATACAATAAATGTGTTTGCTTTGGAGGAGACATTCTTTAGATTCTTTACATTGGAGTTATAAGCCTAAGAAGAAGAAGAATAGGAATATTCTGTTCTCTCTGTATTTCCTAATGGTAAGTGAACTTGTAAAGCTGAACATGGAATGAAACACCAAACACATAATCTGTACCAGTTGCATGATCGTAAGTCTGTCTTTCGTCTGTGAAACTAAGAAGCACCTGCTTTCTAGTCAGTCAGAGCAGCAGAAATGGCCTGATTGCTACTCAACAGAGTCCCAGAAAGGGCCTGAATGCTAGCAAGTCAGAGCTTTGAAATTCCCCTGACCACAACACAACTTATTCCCTTCCCTAAACAACCCCTCATCTCCTCAGGGGGCTGCCCTGTCAGCAAGAACCTCCAACTCTTCCCTTCTATCAGTGCTGGGAAAGGTCCCCCTAGGAAGGCCACTGGCTGTCAGTTTTCCTTATTGTTTTTATATGTATTTTTTTGTCTTCAATAGTTTTATTTATTTCCTTCACCTATTTGATTGTACTTTCTTGTATTTCTTTAAGGACTTATGCATTTCCTCTTTAAAAAACTCTATCATCATAAGATTGGATTTAAGGTCATTTTCTTGTGCTTCAGCTCTGTTAGCATATCCAGGCTTTGCTGCAGTAGGGTAGATGGGCTCTGGTAGTGCCATATGGCCCTGGCAGTTGTTGATTGTGTTATTATACTAGCCTTTAGCAATCTGGGTTTTGCAGCTCCTGGTTTAGATGCTGAGACAAGAGTTTATCTTTGTTCGATGGGTGGGTTTTGGACAGTTCTCACCCCCACCCACTTGATTTCTGTTTCCCTTCCATGTCCTGGCCTGACTGGCCTGGGATTGTAGAGATTAGCTAGTCTTCAGATACAGTAAGGTGTCTCTCTTGGGGGTTTTGTGGTCTGCATAGCCTTCAGAGCCTCCAATGTTTTGGTGTTAACCTTGCCTTTGGGGTTCCTAGTACCAGCCATGGCCGATGGCCCCTAATACCTCTGAGACTCCAAAAAAAGCAGGCAAGGTCAGAAATTGGATTCCAAGGGATGGCAGGCAGATTAAGGCCGATGGGTGTGTTTTAGGGGAATATGTTGGGCAAAGTCTTCAGAAAGAGTCTTACCTGGTTATCTCTGCTACTACAGTCTGCTGGGAAAGCCTGCAGAGTTGTGGGGCATGAAATGAAACACAAGGTATTGAGAGCAGATTGTCTCTGTTGGCTGTGCTTTCAGGCGAATTTGGTAGCTTTTTAAAATGTGCGATAAACTACACACTGTGTACATGATCAGTTAAGGCTTGACATTGTCTTAAGGTTGTATTTTAATTGCATCCCAAATTACTCCTACAGCCATGAATAGAGAGATAATAAACACTCTTATAAATGACAAGACTTAGTGATCCTTAGTAGATGTGGGTAAATGATGTTAAAAGTTTGTCCTAGTTAAGGTGTCTATTGCCTTGATGAAACATGGTGACCAAAACCAAGTTGTGGAGGAAAAGGTTTACTTGGTTTATGCTTCCACATAAGTGTTCAATACTGAAGGAAGCAGGACAGGAACACAAACAGACCGGATCCTGGAGGCATGAGCTGATTTAGAGGCCATGGAGAAGTGTTGCTCACTGGCTTGCATTAATGGGTCTCTCAACCTGCTTTCTTATAGAATTGAGGACAACCAGGTCAGGGATGATCTCACCCACAATGGGCTGGGCCCTCCCACATCAGTCACTACTGAACTAAATGCCCCACTGGCTTCCCCACAGCTGATCTCATAGAG
>CM052712.1:84823528-84849573 GCA_028551405.1 Uromys caudimaculatus
CAATAGTTGTATTAGTCACTATAGTTGTCCTGTCATTGTCAAAGATTCAACCAATCAAATATTGAAAGTATATGAAACAATTAAAGCTTCTGTTCTGAATACCTCCATCCTCTGAGTTATGCACTAAAAACTATACATCTAATAAAGTGTGTCGGGAGCCATAATAGAACAAACTAATATACTAGCAGTTGATCTTCCTGGCATGGTCTGCTTCAGAATATTATATAATCTGAGACCGATTCACTCGTATTGGACAAGGCCTTAAGAGAATTCATTTTAGGAGATTCCTGATATTAATATGCATTTCCTGTTATTATTAAACATATATAACAATAACTAGGTATTAACCCACCCCTTTGGAGCAGATCTCTGCAGATCTATGAAGATGTACTGTCTTGTAATGATGCTATATAGACAAATAGATGACTTGTTAAGTGTTAATGATTATCCTATAAGAATTCCTAAAATTATATCAGTGAGTATTAAGCTCTTTTATTGTGGGACCATTATTAGATCCTTTTCTGATAGTCAAAATTTCAATAGGTACTCTGACAGTCTCCTATGCATCACCAGTTAATTACTTAGATTGTATCCAGATTTTCTACTACTCAGAGCACATTCAAAGAGGTTGTAAAAAGGTCATAAAAGGGGAAGTAATGATTTATTTTAGGGGCTTGGATAGAAGATAAAATACTGACTGGGTTTATCTATATAAAACTTCACTAATAACTTATGGTTTTCAACTTTCACTCAACGGGTGGAGCTGTGATAGGTGATGGATGTTTAGCCAGATAATTACTCCTAATGGATATGCACGTAACATTCTCTGCTGTAAACTTCTATTTCAATTTAGGATTTGATTTTTGTGTGACCTTGTGATGAACTTTGTAACATGTGATCATGTATTCCGAAAGATGTATAAGTAATGAGGACAAAGAAGAGAGAAGAATTTTTCCCTTACTAGAATATTTTGCCTTTCCACGCTTAGAAAAGAATTTTTTTCTTTCCCACTTTGGATCTTTCCATTTTTCCCTAGAAAACTTTCCTAGGAAACTTTTTACAACTTAGTAATAATGGTTATAATCACTTTTCTATGTGTCCCATTTTCTTCCTGCAGGCCAAAAGTTACAGCCTAGCAGTTCCAGCTGAGATAGAACAAAGGCCACATTACTTAATCCCACACTGTTAGGCTACAGGTGTTGATCACGTGAACCAGCAGCTTTTTACCCTAGGAAAGAGCAAGAAACTTTTCATGAGATTTTAGAAGTGATCATCAGCATTTCAGTAAAGCTAGCAATCTAGAATGTCCAGAGACCCTCAGACTTGAGAGCCACACTAGAGTTCTAATCTGTGACCCTGCCACTACCCTCTCAGGGCCAGGAGGCTCCCAGCAAAATTGGATATTATAAGGAATCTGAAAATAAATTTAAATGTGTAGGATGGGTTCATTTAAAGTTTAAAGGATGCGTATACTTTCCATGCCATTATACATAAGGATCTATAGGGTTTGGCTTCTGCATAGTGTGTTGGCAGATCTTTTGTTTTAAAACCACAAAGAGCCTTGGCTTTCTAAAGAAAAAAACTTCCATTTAGAGTTAACTGAAATATGTTTTTTAACAAGCTGGTCTGAACAGAAATGGTTAGCAGGATGTAGGGCTCTGGAAGAGGGAGGATCTTGTCGAGAATTCTTAGTCATAGGACTGGTTCTAATTCTTGGTTCTGCTCTTTGCAGTTTTTGTCAGGTCTATCACTATTTTCCATAAGCTTCCTGCCTAAGCTCTCAGGGATTCAGTACTTTAACATCCCTCATTATGGATTTAGGGTAAGCTGTCCTCTCTGTCTCTGTACTTGGGTACTCCGGTTGTAGTAACTGAAATGAATCCCACCCAAGTCGTTTTGTCAGCGATAATCTCTAACCAGCTCCTGCCCAGGAATTTCCTTACAAAAGCAAAAGATGAACAATTTTCTGTTAGTTTTACTTTGTCTAAGGTCAGTAAGTCACCTGTGCCTTTCCCCTGCCATGTGCTATTTGAGAGAAGTGAAGGGGGATAGAAAGCTCAGAGCATAGAGGAAAGGAAGTCGATGTAATGAAACAAGTACTACTGTGTTTCTACCCACTAAGGAAAGGATGACAGAATCAGAGACTAAGATGTATAGTTCATATCAGGAAATTAAAAGAAACAGAAACCATGTACTACCCACAGCCGCACCGGCGTCACAGGCATTCTCTTCAATGGAGAGTATCTTAATATACTTTTCCTCCCATAATTACAGCCAGTTTTGATGAAAACAACAAGAACATATTCTTACTATGAATCAATAACATTCATTAAATAAGTCATATTGTTTTCACTATAGGGTTGACAGGGTTATGGAATTGTGCAAGGAGGAGGATACCTGGGGTGATGTAGTTAGAGGACCCACTCATTAGTCCAATGGAAGCATCATCATTTTAATACTAAACCTCCTGAGTGTGGGGACAGTGGTGGGAGCCACTGCTTAGCTGTGTGGACTGTGAACTTGGTGGGGGTTTTAGTTTAAAATTTTTTGTGAATATCAGTAAGTATTGAACTTGAAGTTATAGCTGTGTTTATTGTTTGGAATCTCATGGAAATATAAAACTATTGGCCTTTCCCTGTTTCTGCTTGTGTTACAGGCTTTGCAGCACACTGAATTCCTGGATTAAAACTCTCCATTCCGCAACACAAAAGAAGTCAGTAGATGTCAGAAGTATGTAATGTAACCTTGAGTTTACTGTCATAATGGGGCATAGAATATTAGTAGACTTAGAGGGACCTGCCTGTCCAGGGTTAACACTCTGTCCTTTGCCTGTTTCCTGGAGTGACTACCTGTGAACCAGAGGACATGTATCTTGACCCAGCTTCTCCATGGGGTACATAATGTGCAGAAAGGGTTCTTAGGGCACCTTAAAATAGAGTTTTTGGTGTTTTGATTGTGGATTAGAGTTGCTTGTTTCAGACCATTTGAGTTTATCATGGGCTGCTCTGATAGGTTAGCAAAGCCATATAGTTTCTAAATGTAAAGGGTATGGTACCTATGAGCTGACCCTGATAATGTCAGGGCAGCAAGGGTGAAATGTGTTGAGCTTTGCCTGCAATTCAGGGTCTTCCCTCTGCCTCATACCCTGGAAGACTTCAAGAAATCAAAGGCTGGTGTGTGTGTGTGTGTGTGTGTGTGTGTGTGTGTGTGTGTGTGTGTGTGTATTTGTGTGTTTGTGTGTGTGTGTGTGTATGTGTACAATGTCCTATTAGAGATTATGTCCTTCAAAGAATGAAGACACATTTCAGCATGTTGAAAAATGCTTTTTGTCTAATGCTATTACAATTGAAACAGATTTTATTGAAATTAAACTGAACTCTTTTAAACTTACAATACATTGACTTTGTATAATTGTTCTGATGATTTAATTTTTGATATACCAAAGAAAGAGAAATTGCCTTAGGTTATATCTTTCATTGATATTGAAAATAATAATGAAGAAAATCTGAAAATTTTGCATTTTTATTTACTGATAAGAAAACCTGTTTGGAGAGATATCATATGTCTCACATCTTCTCTCCCCTAGTGTGACCTGGGCTCTTTCTAATACAATTTTTTACCACTGTCTCATCAGAAGTACATGGATGGTAAAGTGAAAGCAGAGTAGGTCATCCACAGACTTCCCCATCATAGGTTTGTCCTCCCAAGAGGGAGAAATCTGCTCTTTCAGAAGATTTGTGATCTGCTAAATCCTAACAGATACAAGGGAAAAGAGAGTGACAGGGATGAGGAGACACAGGCAGCAATTGTAGGTGTATGTAGAATTTTTAGCAGCAGCATTTATTTTAATCTGGACTCACCATATACTGTTGTGCTCCCACTGCTACCACAGGCTCAGTCTGTTACCTGTGATTCTGGGAAGTCCTGTAGCTAAGCAGCTGTGGTTGTCACTTTAGTCTTAGTACAGGAGCAGACAGCAATTCACTCACTCCTGCCTGAAACTCTGGATGTCCTCTGGTCCCAGGTCTAGAATTCCATGCTTCTGTTTTTACGTATGACTGTCTACAGGGTCAGCAAAATGTTGACAAACTTTTATCTCCTTGGAATATCTGTGTCATTAGAAAGCTTGGATTTTCTGCTTCAGGCACAGCAATACTTGATCCATCCATTTGCCCTTTGTAGACAGCAGCATTGTAGATTTAGAAATGAATGAAATGAATATACAGTTGGACCACAGAATGACTGGAAAATTCCACAAACTTATTGGGCCTACTTCCTTTAAGCTTTCAAATAGTTATGGTAGCTACATTACTATAGATTGTTTTTCAAATTTGAAGTATCGTAGTCAAGCTTTGACTGATTGGGAAAACATATAAAAAATTGGAAGCATAGCATGTCTACTATGCATTAAATATAAAGGAGCATTTTTAATGTTATGTTAAAAACTATGAGTTTTAAAAGGAAGTAGCAGTAAATATACAAAATAAACTTTGACATTATTTTTGTGTATGTTGAATTACAGATGTTCTGGTGAAGTGTTCTTACAAAACCAGGACATTGATCCCTCATCCTTTGGCTTCTGGGAGTATCACCTTGCCTGAGGTTATATAACGATTATCCTCTTAACAATTGCTTATGTACAATTGCTACATCTTAGGAAAAGGATACATTGTTAAATTACCATTTTAAAATTTTCTATATTTAAATTTCCATTCCTTTCAATTATCCTGACATTGAAAAGACACTTTTTTTTGGACTGTAAATCTAAACAAACAAGCCTGCAGCTGACAAGATTTTAGATCCTATAGCATGCATTTTTTTACAGTGGTTTAATGAGATGTAATTCTAACCTATCTTTTGAATGCTTATAATTGTATCCATGGACAAATGATACAGCCAGCATGACCCAGAATGGAGCCCTGTTTGGTGAGTAGTGGTGAATGCAGACACTCATGTCTGCTCACAGTACAAGGCTATGGAACACTCAAGTGCTCAACCACAAACAGGACACCTATAGCACACCCTCTATAGCTCAGACCATTGTGGACTATAAGTAGGAAGAGTGCAGGAACCAGAAGATGAGAAGAAGGAATGGGAATGCAATATTGTGGTGATACACGGCCAAGGCAACTGTGGTCTGTGTCCCAACTCTACAGCTACCTGCACAAGACTGGAACCCTCATCAGCACTGCAAGGAACAGAGAACTCAATGGGCCCATCCTCCATTCTGCTCAACTATGGGCTACTGGCAGATCAAGGGAGAGAAGCAGGCATTGATTTCACATGTATACTCACATGTGAGCCTACCAGACTCCAGTGTAAACTCTGAAACCCTGTGATCCTACAGACAGCCTGTTTAAACTCTGTGGGTCACAAGACAAATCCAAAGTAGAGCAGATGATAAAGAGACTTGTAAAGAGGACTATTTAAAGGTAGCAGGGAATGCTACTGACAGGGAATGGCTGAAATATATTATGTAAGTATGTGGAATTGTCAATATTTTAAAAATAAAGATAAAATTACAAATATATAACAAAAGAATTTTTGTGTAAAGTATCTGATGAAGATTTTTTCTATTAGGTTTCTGTTATACTTTAAATCAGCAATGAAGATTTTTTTGTATTAGGTTTCTGTTATACTTTAAATCAGCAATGAAGATTTTTTTTAAAAAATTGAGCCAAACATTGACCTTAGCAGGTAGTCCCCAGTGGAGGAGTTAAAGAAAGGACTGAAGGAGCTGAAGGAGTTTGCAACCCCATAGGAAGAACAACAATGTTAACCAACAGACCCCACAGAGCTCTCAAGGACTAAACCACCAACCAAAGAGTATACATGGAAGGACCTTTGGCTCCAGCCACATATGTAGCAGAGGATGGCCTTGTCAGGCATCAAAGAGAGGAGAGGTCCTTGGTCCTGTAAAGGCTTGATGTCCCAGTGTAGAGAAAAATCAGGGCAGTGAGGCTGGAGTTGGTGGGTGGGAGGGGGAGCATCCTCATAGAAGGAAGTGGAAGGGGTGATGGGATAGGGGGTTTCCAGAGGTGAAAACAGGAGAGCAGATAACATTTGAAATGTAAATACATAAAATGTCAAATATAAAAAATTAACAAAAATAGTGGAAAACTAAACTATAAGTAAAACAGTACAAGTCCCAAACTAATGCCATTCAGTATTGCAGGTTAGTTCATTCCATTGATAATAATATTGAGAGGCAATTCATCAATTTTTTACCTGGAAAAAAAGAATCTGTCCTAGAAAGTCTTACGTTCCTAATACCATTGGTGTCAGTTTCTTCACATTTGCTATGGGAACATAAACTATCATCCCCCAAGTTCAATAGACAATGAATGCATTATCAGCCATTATCAGGTATAAAAAAAATAATAATCCTCTAATTCTGCTTTAAAAGTGTATAATATAGCCTGGCAGTGGTGGTGTACACCTTTAATCTCAGCACTCGGGAGGCAGAGGCAGGCAGATTTCATAGTTTGAGGCCACCCTGGTCTATAGAGTGAGTTCCAGGACAGCCAGGGCTACACAGAGAAACCCTGTCTCAAACAACAACAACAACAAAATGTGTATAATATAGATTACATCATTAAAACCTGTGTTATTTCTATTGTTAAAAAAAAAAGTGAACGTAGTCTTTTTTTTTTTTTATACTTTATTTACATTTCAAATGTTTTCTCCTTTCCAGGTCTCCCCTTTGTAAACCCCCTATCCCTTCCCCCCTCCCCCTGCCTCTATGAGGGAATTCCCCCATGCACCCACCCATCCACTCCTGTCTTCCCTCCCTGGCATTTCCCTATACTGGGGCTTCTAACATCCTCAGGCCCAAGGACCTCTCCTCCCACTGATGGCCAACAAGGCCCTCCTCTGCAACATACGTGGCCAGACCCATGGGTGCCTCCATGTGTATTCTTTGGTTGGTGGTCCAGTCTCTGGGAGTACAGGGGTCAGCACAGTTGCTCCCTCCATGAGGCTGAAAACTCCCTCAGCTCCTTCAGTCATTTCTCCAACTCCTCTATCTCAGACCCCATGCTCAGTCCAACGGTTGCTGTGAATAGAATCTTAGGTCCGTACTTTTGGGCTAATATCCACTTATCAGTGAGTACATGCCATGCTCTTTCATTTACCTCACTCAGGATGATATTTTTAAGTTCCATCCATTTCCTTTTGAATTTCATAAAGTCATTGTTTTTAATAACTGAGTCATATTCCGTTGTGTAAATGTACCACATTTTCTGTATCCATTCCTCTGAGGGACATCTATCTGGGTTGTTTCCAGCTTCTGGCTATTATAAATATGGCTGCCATGAACAAAACAACAAGGAGTACTGACACAAAAGCCTGCAGGAGGGACAAGCCACAGTCAGAGAGAGCAAAACAAGCTAACAGCAGAGATAATCAGATGGTGAAAGGCAAGGGCAAGAACAACAGAATCCAAGGCTACTTGAACCCAGTTCTCGCACCACAGCGAGCCCAGGATATCCCAACACACCAGAAAAGCAAGACTCAGATTTAAAATCACATCTCATGATGATGATAGAAGACATTCAGAAGGAAATAAATAACTCTCTTAAAGAAATACAAGAGAACACAGGTAAACAGTTATAGCCCTTAAAGAGGAAGCACAAAAATCCCTTAAAGAATTATAGGAAAACACAATCAAAAAGGCAAAGGAAATGAACAGAAACATCCAGGATCTAAAAATGGAAATGGAAACAATAAAGAAATCACAAAGGGAGACAACCCTGTAGACAGAAAACCTAGGAAAGTGATCAGGAGTCATAGATGCAAGCATCTCCAACACAATACAAGAGATAGAAGAGAGAATCTCAGGTGCAGAAGATCCATAGGAAACATTGAAAGGCAGTGCAATTCTGTAATGTCAGAAAAGCAAACATGAATCAGAAATAGTGGCATGATCCAGCAGAAACCACCAGGCCTCTGTAGAATCTACAGAAGTCATAGGGAGCATCCAGGACCAGCTAGGATTCCAGGTGAAGTTGTCTGCTGTGCCTCTCTTCACAAAGTGAAGATCAGTGAAGATGATAGATGAAGACAAGAGACCAATAAATTGTTGCAAAGATAACTATTCAAGTGTGCTGTCACTGTTCATGGAATCCTATTTATACTGTCTCCAAATATCATGTATCATCTCCAAGGTCTTGACTCAGCAAAAACCATGTGACACAGCCTCATCATATGCATCTGTGTCACCTGACATATTCAGAAACATCCATTTCAAGACACTACCTCAAAACAAAACAAAACCCACACAATGAGTGACCATGACAATGTCTTTAATGAGCTCACTAAGACAATAGAATTTATGGACAGATTATTCTCCGTGGTGATGTAATGCTTCAGGAGTCTTGACCCGGGGCTTTGTCTATAGTTGCAATAAAAAGATAGGGTTCCCAAAACAAAGGAAAAAAAAAAAAAAAGCAGGGCAGTGGTGGCACACGCCTTTAATCCCAGCACTTGGGAGGCAGAGGCAGGTGGATTTCTGAGTTCGAGGCCAGCCTGGTCTACAGAGTGAGGTCCAGGACAGTTAGGGCTACACAGAGAAACCCTGTCTCAAAAAACAAACAAACAAAAAAAAATAATAAAAATAACCAGATCCTACTACAAAAGACTATGCTCAACAAAACTGGACAATTTGGATGAAATGGTCAATTTTCTAGACAGATAACAGGTACCAACATTAAATCAGGATCAGATAAACTAAACAGTCCCACAACTCCTAAAGTAATAGAAGAAGTCATTAAAAGTCTCCCAACCTAAAAAAAACCAAGGACCAGATGGTTTTAGTGCAGAATTCTAACAGACGTTCAAAGAAGATCCAATACCAATACTTCTCATACTATTCCATAAAATAGAAACAGAAGAATACTATCCAATGCATTTGATGAAGTCACATTTACACCTAAACCACAGAGATTGATAAGAAAAGAAAACTTTAGATAGATCAATTTCCCTCATGAATCTTGGTGCAAAAAAAATCAATAAAATTGGAGGAAACTGAATCCAATAACACATTAAAATGATCATTCAACTTGATCAAGAAGTGTTCAAACAGGCCCAGCAGTGGTGGTGCACGCCTTTAATCCCAGCACTTGGGAAGCAGAGGCAGGCGGATTTCTGAGTTCGAGGCCAGCCTGGTCTACAGAGTAAGTTCCAGGACAGCCAGGGCTATACAGAGAAACCTTGTCTCAAAAAAAAAAAAAAAAAAAAAAAAAAAAAGATGTGTTCAAACCAGGGATGCAGGGAAGGTTCAATATATGCAAGTCCATCAACATAATTTACTGTATAAAGAAACTCAAAGAGAAAAACCACATGATTATCTCATTTAGATATTGAAAAAACCTTTGAAAAACTACAACAGCCCTTCATGCTAAAAGTATTGGAGAGATTAGGAATTCAAGGTCCATACCTAAACATAATAAAAGCAATATACAGCAAACCAATAGCCAACTTCAAATTAAATGGAGAGAAATTTGAAGTAATCCTACTAAAATCAAGGACAAGGCTGACCACTCTCTCCACATCTATTCAATATAGTACTCAATGCTCTACCCAGAGCAATTAAACAACAAAAGGCGGTCAAGAGGATACAAATTGTAAAGGAAGTCAAGATATCACTATTTGTGGATGACATGATAGTTTACATAAGTGACCCCAAAAAATTCTACCAGAGAACTATGGCTGATAACTTCAGCAAAGTGGCTGCATATAAAATTACATCACATAAGTTAGTAGCCTTCCACTACTCAAAGGATAATTGGGCTGAGAAAGAAATTAGAAAAATAACACCATTCACAATAGTCACAAATAATATAAAATATCTTGTTGTGGATCTAATCAAGCAAGCACAAGATCTGTATGACAAGATCTTCAAATCTTTGAAGAAAGAAATCAAAGAAGACCTCAGAAGATGGAGAGATCTCACATGTTCATGGATCAGCAGAATTAACATAGTAAAAATGGCCATCTTACTAAATGCAATCTAAAGATTCAATGCAATCCCCATTAAAATTCCACTCAATTTTTCACAGAGGTAGAAAGAGAAATTCTCAAATGCACCTGGAATAACAAAGAACTCAGGATAGAGAAATCCATTTTCAACAATATAAGAACTTCTGGGGGAATCACTATCCCTGACCTCAAGTGGTACTACAGAGCAATAGTTTTAAAAACCCTGATGGTACTGGTACAGAGGCAGGCAGGTAGATCAGTGGAGTAAGATAGAAGACCCAGAAATCAACCCACATACCCATGTTCACCTGATATTTGACAAAGAAGCCAAAACCATCTAGTGGTAAAGCCAGCATATTCAACAAATGGTGCTGTTTCAATTGGCATTCTGCATGTAGAAGAGTGCAAATTGATCCATTCTTGTCTCTTTGTACAAAGCTCAAGTCCAAGTAGATCAAGGTCCTCCACATAAAACCAGATATGCTAAATCTAATAGAAGAAAAAGTGGAAAAGAAACTCGAACACACTTGCACATGGGAAAACTTGCTGAACAGAACACTAGTGACTCATACTCCAAGATCAACAATTGACAAATAGGACTCTATAATATTAAAAAGCTTCTGTAGGCAAAGGATGCTGTTAATAGGACAAAATAGCACCCACAGATTGGGAAAAGATCTTTTCCAAACCTATAAATGATAGAGGGCTAATATCCAAAATATACAAAGAACTCAAGAAGTTCGGTTCAAGAGAACCAAACACTGTATTTTAAAATGGGGTACAGATCTAAACAAAGAAGTCTCAACTGAGGACTCCTGAATGGCTGAGAAGCACTTAAAGAAATGTTCAAAATCCTTAGTCATCTTGAAAATGCAAATCAAAACGACCCAGAGATTCCACTTCACACCAATCAGAATGGCAATGATCAAAAACTCAGGCAACTGTAGTTGCTAGTGAGGATGTGGAGAAAGAGGAACACAACACCCCTTCATTGCTGATAGAACTCAAATCTGGAAAAATCTCTTTGGAAATCAATCTGACAGTTCTTCAGAAAATTTGAAATATTTCTACCTAAAGACCACTACTGAGAATATACCCAAAGTATGCTCCAACATATCACAAGAACTCATGCACCACTGTGTTTATGTCAGCCTTATTTTTAATAGCCAGAAGCTGGAAACAACCTTGATGTTCCTCAATAGAAGAATGAATACAGAACATTCACACAATGGTAAATTACTCAGGTATTAAAAACAATGATTTCATGAAACTTGTAGGCAAATAGATGGAAATAGAAAAAAAAAACCCATCTTGAGTGAGGTAACCTAAACAGAAAAGAACATACATGGTATGTACTCACTGATAAGTGTATTTTATCCCAAAATCTAAGAATACCCACAATACAACCCACAAGCCATATGCTGCTTAAGATAATGGAAGACTAAACTGTAGATGCTTCAATACTGCACAGATCGGGGAACAAAATAATCACATGAGCTAGATGGAGGGAGGGATGTTTGAGGAAGAAACAAGGGGAGGGAACAGAAAGGGGGCAGGAACAGGTATTGGAAGGGACAGAAGAGAAGTACAAAGGATCAGAAAACTGAATAGAAACATGAAGTGAGTGTGGAGGGGGCAATGGTGAACTGGGTAGCCACAAGAAAGTCCCAGACTCCAAGGAAGCAAGAGGCTCCCTGGACCCAACATGGATGAATTTAGCCAAAATACCCAGTAAAGGGGAGATAAAATCGGTAGAGACTACCTCCAGTAGATAGGCATGGCCCCAGTTGAGGTATGGGGCCCCATGCTCACCTCAAAATTTTAACCCAGAATTGTTCCTATCTAAAGAAATGCAGGGACAAAAAATGGAACTGACACTGAAGGAAAGGCCATCCAGAGACTGTCCCACCTGGGGATCCACCCCATCTGCAGACACCAAACCCCCACACTATTGCTGATGCCAAGAAGCACTTGCTGACAGGAGTCTGATATGGCTGTTCCCTGAGAGGTTATACCAGCACCTGACCAAGTAAGATGCAGATACATACAGCCAACCACCGGATGCGCCTGGGTATCCCAATGGAAGACCTAGAAGAAGGACTGAAGGGGCCCAAAGGGATTGTAACCCCACAAGAAGAACAATATCAACTCTGTGTTTTTAAATGCCTTTGAAGATCACCATAATGTGCAAGCTTCACGAATTAGTTACATTCATAGAGGTTTTTCTCCAGTATGTTTTCTTTTATGCAGGTGAAGATGATTGTGGTCTGCAAAGACTTTATAGCAATGTCTACATTCATAGGGCTTCTCGCCAGTGTGTGTTGTTTTATGCCTTTGAAGATCCCTGTATTCTGCAAATACTCTACACCATCAGTGACTGTCAACTGTAGTGTGGTGGGGTTCCTTGGGTTGTATTAATCGGGATACAAGGGATGCAGAGCGACTGTAAACCACTGCATACTGTATTGAATTTTCCACCATCTTTCACAGGAATGCAGAATAAAGATTTCACTCTGCTTCTAATTCTCGACAACTTCTGTTTCTCAAGCAATAGTTTATCTGGGTTCAAGGTGACTCAAACCTCCTTGCATACTGAGAAATCTGTCAGGAGTCCAACTCTTTCATGTGTTCCTCAGTGCAATTAAAACAAAGTATGTTTCTCATGAGAAAAGGTTTATGAAGGCCACTTTCTAAGGCATGCATGTTTACTTGACAGAACATGAGAATTCACTGCTGAGAAAGTATGCTTTTTGGGGTCCAAGTCTGCTGGGATTTACATATATCCTTGAGTACACAGCTATTAGGCTGGAAGCAGTCACCTAAAGCCATTATTTTACAAGTGACCTACATAAGGTTTCTCTCAAGTATGTGTTCTTTTATGGCTTTGAAGATCACTGTGACCAGCAAAGCTTTCCCACATTGGTTACACTCATAGGGCTTCTCTCCAGTGTGTGTTCTTTTGTGCCTTTGAAGGTGACTCGTGTATGCAAAGACTTTACCACATTGGTTACACTCAGAGGGCTTTTCTCCAGTATGTGTTCTTTTATGATTCTGAAGATTACTGTTCTTTGAAAAGCCTTTACCACACTGGTTACATTCATAGGCCTTCTCTCTAGTATGTGTTCTTTTATGGCCTTGAAGATCACTGTTATCAGGAAAGGCTTTACCACACTGGTTACATTCATATGACTTTGCTCCTACATGTGTTCGTTTATATATTTTAAGAATAGTGTTGTGAGCAAAAGACTTACTACAGTGGTTACATTCATAGTGTTTCTGTCCTGTGTGTATTCCTTTAGGACTGTGAAGATCACTGCGAATGTCAAAGGCTTTACCACATTGGCTACATTCGTAGGGCTTCTTTCCAATATGAACCTTTCATCCCTCTTAAGATGCCTGTTATATCTGAAATGTTTATCAATTTGCATATATTCAGAGAAGTTCTTTACCATATTAATTCTTTCATGTTTGTGATGTAATTGGCACTTGTGAAAGGTTTACCCTATGTATGATACTAATGAATCTTTTTATATATATGAATTACTTTTACAGTGTTTTCTAAATGTAAGAAAAACTCAGATATAATAAGGTTTATGTTTTGTTTAAATCCATGTTGCTGTTCTTTATTATGGATTGATTTATATCTTTAAAAATTCCTGTCATGGTAAGAGCATTTATTACATTGCTAACATTGATAGCATCCTTTTCCTATATGGGGTTTTAAACATATTTGACAAAACCTGCAAGAGCTCAGAGCTTTATCACAATGACTGCATTCTTAGATTTTCCACAGTATGAAGTATACAACATTTGCAGAGTGAACCAGGACAAAGAGAAAATTTCTACAGTACTAATACTAATCATTATTTTCTGAAGTGTGAGTGTGTTGTTGTCTTCCCAATAAAATTGTAAAATCAACTAACTGTAAAATTGTATCATGTTCAACAAATCTACACCTCTGGAGAAAACTACATATCTTCTAATATTCCTAGGAGAAGGAGAGGTACAGAGTTTCTGTCCATATCCTTTAGGCATAGAGCCTTGTATCCTCTATATATGATATACAGACAGAAAGATGATAGATGATAGTTAGTTAGATAGATAGATAGATAGATAGATAGATAGATAGATAGATAGATAGGGAGATAAATGGCTTGGTGGATGGATGGATGGGTGGATGGAGAGAAGAACAGAAGGATGTATGAATAGATAGATGCATGGATGTTTTGGTAGACAGTTGGTTATAGAAATAGATAGATAGGTATTGATAAAGAAAGAAATAGATATATCGTTCCCTTATAATACACATTAAAAAAGGAGAAATAAAAATACCATGTGTCAGCTGGGCAGTGGTGGCGCATGCCTTTAATCCCACCACTCGGGAGGCAGAGGCAGGTGGACTTCTGAGTTTGAGGCCAGCCTGGTCTACAGTGTGAGTTCCAGGACAGCCAGACCTACACAGAGAAACCCTGTCTCGAAAAACAAAACAAACCAAAAAAAATTACCATGTATTCACATTGCATTCACACATTTTGAATTTTTGTTCTTCATATACATGTGATATTTGAATTAAGTTTCTCTAACACTTTTTTAACTCTCATGAACTTCTTCTCCACTAAACTTAACCATCTTACTACAAATATATGAGTAATATCTGCCTTACTATGCACTATTAGCTTATTAGAAGGTTTTGATATATATGCATCACATGTCCAAAGTGTATACTTTTTGTAATATCTCAGTGAAGTAAGACTAAACAGACTGTCAGTTGTGCAGTATAGCACTAATGGGTATGTGATTGAATTGGTACTATCTTTTAAGGCATTGTTTCCATGTATTCTATCTTAAAATAATGCCTTGTAAACACAAATCATATACCTGACACAGAGGTAAATGCATTTGTGAGAATTTAATACTCAATATTCCTAAAGTTCTGCTTACTTACACTGCAGCGAAAACAAGAAAAAGAGAGGAAATGCAGGGTTAGATCTTTTAAGAAATCCATGCTGAGTAAAAAAAAAAAAAAAAAAAAAAAAGTGGCTCTTCAACACAAGCTAGCTTCCCTGAACTGGACACAGTTTCCTACCTAGGCATGAGGTTAAATTCATTTGAGAAGTTGGCTAATGCTGGCCTAACTCACAGTGGACAGAAGAGCAAACATCTGTGATAACAACTTCCCAGAGAGGTGCAGGGGTCACAGATGTTGAAACATCTCTGGGTTATACCTCAGGTAAAAAGATGGAAAATAATATTCGAATCAAATGTACCTATAAAACAATCTGGTGGAGCTATTTTATTATCTGACACAATAGACCTCAAATAAACGTTATTCAAAAGCAGTACAGATGGAAACTATATGTTCACCAAGAAAAAAAAATCTAACAGGAGAATGTTACAATACTTACATGTGTATTCAAAACATAAAAGCACCCATAGTTAGGAACACTCATGGACCATCATGCATTGATAATGGGAGACTTCAATATATGACCATCACCAAAGCACAGGCTCTCCAGACAAAAATTAAGCAGAGAGGGCCTGGAGAAATGGCTCAGTGGTTAAGAGCACCAGCTGCTCTTCCAGAGGTCCTGAGTTCAATGCCCAATAACCATGTGGAGGCTCACTCCCATCTATACACTAGGATCTGATACCCTATCTGCAATGCAGGCTTAAATGGAAAGAGAACACTCATATACACAAAATGCATAAATAAATCTTTAAAAAAGTTTTTACAAAAAATTAAACAGAGAAATGCTAGAGCTGACTGATGTTAATAAAGCAAATAAACCTAACTTATTTATAGAACGTCCCATAAAAAAACAAAAGAAAAGTCCCTTCATGCCAGTACCTAGTGAATGTTTCTCCAAAACTTATAAAATAATTGAACACAAAGCAAGTCTCAACAGATATAACAAAATGAAAATAACCACCCTGATTTTATCAGCCTGTCATGATAAAAGCTCCGCATCACTAATATTAGAAACAACCAAAGGCATACGAACCTATTAAAAATGAACAACTTTCTACTAAATAAAAAATATGTCAAGATAGCCATAGAGAAAGAAATTAAAGACTTTCTAGAACTCAATCAAATAGTACACAGCACACACAAACAAGTGACAGACGTGGTGAAAATAGATTAGTTCATATCACTAAGTGTCACATAAAAAAATAATAGAGAGATCTCATGCTAGTAATGTAACAGCACACCTGAAAGCTCTAGACGAAAAAGAATTAAGTGCACATAAAAGGAAAAGACTGCAAGAAACTATCCAGCAGAGGGTTAAAATATACAAAGAGAGAAAAAAAGAGAGATAGGGGAGGAGAATAATACAAAGAATTAAGGAAACAAAAATGATGGTTTTTTTCAGAAAAAAACAACAAAATAGACAAGCTCTAAAAGACAGGGAGACAATATCTAAAATAAATAAGTCAAAAATGAGAAGTTCCACATAGCAAAAGCAAATGGGGCAATTCCAATAATCAGAAGGACATAGTTTAAAATCCTCTACTCCACTAAATCTGATGGAGAACTCTTGGCTCTTCCACCATCAAGTCTGTTGCAGGCTGCTGTGCTTCATGCTATGATGAAAATGGACTAAATCTCGGAAACTATAAGCCAGCACCAATTCAATGTTTGCCTTTATGAGAGCTTCCTTTGTTAAGAAGTCTTATTACAGTAATAAAACAAACTACAATAGGTCCAGTCTAGTTCTGAAAATCCAGAAGTTTACTTTCAGCAACATGAAATAGATATCATGCAGGAAAATATGTCAGAGTATTCTCTTGTATTATCTCGATCTAGGTTGGGTTGTGAAATGATTGATGCCTGCTCATGAATTCATAAAAGGAAAGCAAGTTCATAACCCTGAGCAGGAAGAGACCAGAACCCGAGTCTACATAGCTTGTCTCAGAAACATTTCTTTAAAATGCTGAACATAGAAGTTTTCTAGAACTCATGTTTTCCCTATGAGAAATCACTTCACACACAATCTAATAATTAATTGACAGAAAAATAACATCAAAACTAGGGTGAATGCAGCCCTGGTTAATGCTACAAGAGGAGCCAGCATGAGAAAATTTTGAATTCAACATATATTGTCATCCTTAAATCTCTTTAAGGTTTAGACCACAGGTTATAATATTGAACAATTTAAGGAGGGACAGGAGAGTGTAAATCTAGCAACTTAGACTGATGGGAGATTTCAAACGGAAAGATATTCTCAGAATTATTTCTTAAGTACAGCAGTGCTCTGTAACATGAGGTCATTCATCAGTGAGAAGTCCTACATGAAAGGACTCAGAGGCTGCAAAGGAGAGGTATATAAGATCGTAGAAAGTATAGATACTGGATGAGGAAGTCTTTTTTTGTTTTTGTTTTTTTTGTTTGTTTTTGGTTTTGGTTTTTTTTTTGTTTTTGTTTTTGTTTTGGTTTGGTTTGGTTTTTGGTTTTTTGAGACAGGGTTTATCTGTGTAGCCCTGGCTGTCCTGGAACTCACTCTGTAGACCATGCAACAAGCTACATATTATGCAAATTTGGCTTCCAAAAAGGATTAGAATCTTGTTAAGTAATCCCAAAGAAGAACTGGAAAGAAATGAGAGAGACCTATGAAGTCAGCAGAAACTATCCTAAGATGGAAGAAATTCAGGAGGAGTCTAATGGAACAATGCTGCCCAAGGGGAATACAAGAAACTCTAGAATATTACTGAAGAAACCTACAACTGCTAGGGACTGAGAACCAAACTGCCCACATTGTGGGAAGTGTTTTGGCCTCAGGATCTGAAGCAACACCTCCTCAATCCCCCTGACCCTAGACCATTACCAAATATTCCAGCGATTTTCCTAGTCGTTAAGAAGTAATTCTGGGTTTCTGTTGTTGTAGGTTTTTTTCCTGTTTGTTTGATTTTTAT
Source organism: Uromys caudimaculatus (assembly GCA_028551405.1). Classification (NCBI taxonomy): domain Eukaryota; kingdom Metazoa; phylum Chordata; class Mammalia; order Rodentia; family Muridae; genus Uromys; species Uromys caudimaculatus. Next base: position 84,841,418 of record CM052712.1, read on the forward strand.
TTTTTGGTTTTTTTTTTCTCTTTACCTCATGCCCTTAGAGAAATCTAGCAAGGCTTAGGTCCCAAACTTGTTCTGCCAAGCATTTTCCTGCTTTTGATAAGAGCCTATATCATTCTCGATACAGAAGAGCCTCAGTGAAAATACTTAATCAACCTCACACTACAACAAAACAGTGGGGTTCTATTTCAAATGTTGTCACCTGGTGTCATCTTGTCCATATTGTAAACCTATATTTTATCAAGAAAACAGACTTTTTATGGCACAACAGGCAATAATGTCGATTGTGAGCTCATAATTCCCCATTCAGCAGGTTTTTAGAGTCATGCTCTTTGATATAGGGAAGGATAAGCCTAGTTGATGGTCATAAATCAGGATTGTCTCATTTTTATGGTTTCGAGCCAAAATTCTGAACAATTCTTCAGAGTAAACTAGGGTTCTAATCGCTAATGGGTCTTGTTGGAATACTGCGTATTTGTGCGTGTTACAGAGACAGATTTTAGTAATATAAATTCTGCTCGGTTTGACTTACTATCTCCTTAGAAGTGGTAAAAACATTATACCATCAATTTTAGTCTTTTACATTACAGCTTAAGATTAAACTGCTACATTACACAAGAGACACCTTTAAACTCCCTCCTCAAACTACATTCCAATGGATCTTACACATAAATGTTAAATCCTAAAGGCAGACCTTGTAGAAGGTGTCAAAGAAACTAGACCTTCCCAGTTAACACTCTGAAAATCAAGTTCATATACAGAAGTTTCTGCTCCAAATGTTGTGTGCAGATGTAGACACATAGGTAAGTTTTTCAGATGCCAACACTGGTTCCTCGGTACAATTTAACCACAAGGGACCTCACAATTGGCTGCATCCAGATGCTGGTTCCCACCCATGCCTTGGAAGGATACACCATTCCAGCTCCCTCCTGATGGAGGGCACTAAACATGTGCTTACCATGTCACAACTTCAGGACTTGCCTGAGCTCCCATGACACAAGTGCAATAGTAAACAAAGAACCACACACTGAAGCACTCAGTCCTGCTCAGCTACAGGGTACTTGAAGCACTGAAAACAGGAAGAACCCTCCTATTTTAATGAGTGGCATGTCTGCCTGAGAGCCTGATTGGCCACTGAATCTTGTGACATGAGGACCTCCCTCAGGCTTAGTGTGTTCTGAAAGGACACAGCCCAGTGTTTCTTGTCCAAGGAATTCAGTTCAAAGGCAGAGAATATCTGCAGAGATTTTTTTTTTCTTGGATATTTTCTTCATTTACGTTTCAAATGTTATCCCCTTTCCTGGTTCTCCCCCAAAACCCTCATCCCATCCCACCTCCCCCTGATTCTATGAGGGTGTTCCCCCACTGAATCACCCACCCACTCCAGACTCCCCACCCTGGCATTCCCCTACACTGGGGCATCAAGCTTTCAAAGCACCAAGGGCCTCTCCTCCCATTGATGCCTGACAAGGCCATCCTCTGCTACATATGCTGCTGGAGCCATGGGTCCCTTCATGTGTAGTCTTTGGTTGGTGGTTTAGTCCCTGGGAGCTCTGCGGGAGGGGACCTTGCAGTGGAGAGATAAATAGGTCCTGCAGGTGGAACTGTTCCCTGAATTTTGCCACTTAAGGAGAGGTTGTAGTTTTGTAACTTCATGCTTGGTTAAGGTAAACTGTAGCTCCTTTCAGCTGGAATCTGAGACAACCTTGGAAGAAAAGCAGGAGGCAAATGACAAAACTGTGGAGCACTATTTTTAGTCAGCACTGTTTTCTTAGTTGCAAGGTTAAAAATCAAACAAGGAAATACTGATCCAAACCAAACAAACAAATGAAACCACCATAGCTTGTGCTTGTAAAGGTCAACAGAATTTATAATATAAATGTATGTCTGTAGAAAGTGGATGTATAAGAATGGCTCAGTGGCTGTGGTCTATGTAGTCTAAGAATTACTGCCTAGCCGGGCAGTGGTGGCCCACGCCTTTAATCCCAGCACTTGGGAGGCAGAGGCAGGTGGATTTCTGAGTTCGAGGCCAACCTGGTCTACAGAGTGAGCTCCAGGACAGCCAGGGCTACACAGAGAAACCCTGTCTCAAAAAACCAAAAAGAAAAAAAAATTGCTGCCTAACAGTGGAAAGTAGTGGCTGAAAGTCTCAGCTAGACTTCAGGAAATATCATATATCCAAAGATATTGACTCTTATGACAGTAAAAATTAAAACTCAACTAGAGAGCCCAAAGTAGGGAAAGCAGACAATGAGCTACCATCTCTACTGTCATTTATGTAGGTTGCAGTCTGAAGCTGTGGCCTAAATTAAAAGTGGATCTGATCACCTCAATAGATTCAGAATAAAGAAGGGTTTCCCATTCCAAATGCTATAATGAAACTGAAACCCAGACAGTACACAACTCTATGGGTTGTACTTGATTCTATATGTAGTTAACTTGACTCTCAAGTATAGCTATCAAAACAAGCAAGAAAGAAGAGCTGAGGACATTTCTTTTTTTATGTTGGCAGTCAAGGAGAGCCTGGGAGTCATTTCCAAAGAAATAATTTTATTAAATAAAGGAAGTTTTGAGATTTGAAATAGGGATTCTGTACTTAAAAATTTTGCTTGCTCCTAGTCCTTGAAAGACCCCAACCCTCACTTGTTCCCTTAGCAACCCCTAGACAGTCTAGAACCTTAAATAAAAATAGGAATGAAAACTATGTGCCTAACTAAGCCCCACCTGACCACACTATAGTTCGGAGAAATGAATGACCCTGGCCTGGCTACTGGGCCAAGACACCCTGTTCCAGGAACTGGCTAACTGTAAAAACAGGTTTCACCACTACAGTATGGCTTAACCACCTTATGATTAATTTAGAATAGCTGCAAGAATGTTTTTGTAACTGCCTTATGACTACCTTATGATTGTCTTAAGACATTCTGTACTTTCCATGACACATGTTTTTCACCTCAACCCCTTACTTCACCCCCCTTGGTTTATGGTTTTTCCCTTTAAATACCCCTGACTTCAGTTGCTCGGGGTTGAGCTCCTCTGCCCCTGCATGACTGGTCCCAAATACACCTCATGTGATCGCAGCAAGATCGGTCTCTCGAGAGTTCTTGGGGGGTCGCACTATCCCGAGACTTGAGTGAGGGTCTCCCCACTTGGGGGTCTTTCATCCTAATCTGAGCATGGTCACAGTATAAAAGAAGAGTCATTTAAGGGGATTTTAAGCTCAGAGCCATACAGAAACCTATTTAAATCATAAAAATGATGACCATAAATGACTCTGGAACGGTCATCTTGTACCATAGGATTTTACCTGAAAATAACGCAAAAGACACAGAGAATGTAGATTTCAAAGGTGCCAGTGCTCAGTGTTCATAATATATAATCTAACAGATAGATGTATCATTGCCACATTTCTCATATAAAGGACAGAAAACACAATTTAGACTTCAAGGAAAAGTCACCTATCAGCACTCTGAAAACTGTTCTTAAAGAATCATCTCTGCCTTGTTATTCTAACCTAAGAATAAGGAGGCTTTTACCTCTGAGCAGGCTGACTCAAAGGAAGGCCAAGCTGCTTTCATGCAAGATCAGAAATATTTCAATTTAATGAGACATGACAGCTTTCTCTCTCAGGGCTTTAATATTACTGCATACAAATCAATTTCTTTTATGGTTTATCTTCATTTTCTATATATGGATGTTTACTAGCATGTGTCTGTGTGAATTACCAACAGAATCCAGAAGAAGGGAGGAGGTACATGGGGATGCTGCTATAGAAAGATGTAGATAACATGTGGTTTATGGGGATGGAACCTGTGTCCTTTGTAACAATACCCATTGCTCTTAAGTCTCCAAAAATATTCTAATCACTTTACATATAACACTGACAATAATACATGTTAATTAAAATATGTAGGTCAGTTTTCCATTTACTATTCTCTAATTCCCACCCAAAAGTTTTCCACCTGATTTGTTCCTAGTTAAATATGTGTGATTAAGTGTGCACAAATATATGAATAACATGTTTGAGTACATTGCCTTGTGTGCTTCTCTAAGGAATTCAGGACTGGCCATGTTGAACTGAATAGTCAAATCAGGAAGTCATCTTTCCCTCAGGCTAATTCTTCCAATTGCTGGAGAGTTTCACTCTTTAATGAGCAGGAAGATATTGGGGGCAAAGTGTTTTACAGCCACAGCTCATAAGGGAGTGCAGGAAAATTAAACACACAGAGGGCTCCTCCCAGTGAAGGAGATAAAGTACCTTCATTCGTTCCAAACTGTTCCGAGTGCATTTTTTTTAATGACCTGCTGACCTCTTTGGTATTTGAAGGCCGACCTTACCTACCTTTAACTGTAGAGGCAGACCTTATACAGCTTCTGCAGAACAATTATCCCACGCTTTTTTTCCCTAGACTGGTTACCATATTTAGGGAAAATGTCCAATGTACTTTATGAACTTTATGCTACTAGAGAGAGACCACAATAAATTCTAGGTCTTTTATAATCAGAACACATTCTTCTGGTCACATGTACTTTGTAAAATTGTTTCTATGTCAACAAAACTATATTGTGTGTCTAGAAGTAGACTCATTGACTAATTGGTGCCTGAAAAACTTTCCACAAATGCTAGGGCATTTTAAATATACAGGCAATGATTTGGCTGGAATTATCTTTCCGAATTCTTTACTAGGTTGAGAAAGTCAATCTGCACCAGGATTTCATTCTCATCTCTTAGCATGGATTGTTTCCCTATCTGATACCTAAAGGGACCCCTTCAACAGAAGTTGGATCTCCAATGCCATCTAAAATGCCTTGGACAGAAAACATTATCAGGTATAGAAAATTTGGGGTGGAAAATAGCTCAGAATCAGAAGATAGAAATTTCTTCAAGAGCACCCAGGTTTTATTCTCTATATTTACAACAGCTCATATTATCTGTAACTCATGTTCCAGGTTTGTTTGTTTGTTTGTTTTTTACAATCCCCTTGCTTTACTGCCCCACTGGCATGAACAGGGTAGAAAACTGTACATATAGGTAAAATATTCATACAATTAAAATAAATGATTTTGGAGACAGAGAGAGAGAGAGACAGAGAGAGACAGAGACAGAGACAGAAACAGAAACAGACAGAGTGTGTTTAGTTCAAACTGGATGTCTTAGTGCATTTCATTTCAATCTCAGCACTACAAATACAAATGGAGGAACTTCACTGGGAATTTGAGTAAAGCCTTAGGGATAAGAGTTTATAAACCTTGGAAAGCAATTTCCAGCTCCCAGGACAAAAACCCAGGATAGCTACAGCAATCTGGAACAATAAAATAACTTCATGGTATTGGAATACAAATACACAGGTTGTTCATTGGAATTGAAAGACCTGAACCCCTTATAAGAAAGGTTAGACCCCTAGCAAACTTAGAGCCGAGACTAGAAACTACATGCCTGGGCAAAACCCCACCCGGCTGTATTCTTTCCCCTAAGAAACGGGTGACCTTGGCCTGGCCACAGGGCCAGAGGCACAATGTTTCAGGAACTAGCTAACCAAAAAAATGTTTGTGTAACTGCCTTGTGACTAACTTAGAACATTCTGTACTTCCCCATAACGCAAATTCTTTCCATTCCCCACCCCTTGCTTTGTGGTTTTTTCCTTTAAATACCCCTGACTTCAGCTGCTCGGGGTCAGACTCCTCTGCCCCTGCGTGGGTTATGAGCTCGACCCCAGTGCACTGGTTCCCCAAATAAACCTCATGTGATTGCAGCAAGGACGGTCGTTTGTGAGTTCTTGGGGGGTCGCGCCATCCTGAGACTTGAGCGAGGGTCTCCCCAGCTCAGAGGTCTTTCACAATAGAGTTGAAGACTCAGAGCTAAATCCAAACACATACAGATAGGTGGTGTTTGCTAAGGAATCCACCTAGACACACTGAGAAAAACACAGCACCTTAAACAAGTGGTGCCAAGAGAAAGCCTTAACTCTGAGAAGCTTTCTGAGAGCAGGGGTGCCTGGGACCAGTGAAAAGGATGACTGGAAGCCAATCTGAATGCAAGCTGATGAAGTGTGTTCTGCTGGATACAGCTTTTCCATTCTGTATCTCTCTATGTTCTGCTTTCTCCCTGGAGATCTCTGTGTCTGTATTCTGCTTGCTTGCTACTCTAAAAGATCTCTGTGTTCTTGTCCTGCTTTCTTGTTATTGTAAGAGATCTGTCCATACTCTGCTTTGTGTGTGTGCATGTGTGTGTGTGTGTGTGTGTATGCGTGTGTGTGTGTGTGTGTGTGTGTGTGTGTGTGTGTGTGTGTGTGTGTGACAGTTCTCCAAGCAGTTCTCTCTTTTTACCCAACATTTACTTCAGGTTTCCTTTTGAGTATCTGAGTGTCTTTGAACCAAGTCCTTTCATCCTTATGTGACAGGTGACAGCAAGCATACATTGCAAAATAATTCAGAGCTCTGTCTGCCTTTGTTAAGCACAGGTATTAAGCTAGTTGGATGGAACCCTGCCATGAAATTACCATTTTAACTGCTCCTGGGCCTGGATTTGCTGTGTCACAGGGTGATCTTGAATTTAGGACTAGGCCTGGCTTTTTAATTCCAGGCCTTTTATCTTTCTCCCAAGCTGCCTCATGTGTAGCTGCTTTTGTTTTTAGATTCACGAAGAAGACCCTCATATAATTCATATTGCATCCTTATATTTTGCATAGCTTAGAAATTATATATTTTCAATCTCCTGTATTTAGACATTCTTTCCATAGTCTTAAGGACTGTCCTGAAGATCCTGATGTTTACCATTTTCCTGAGTTATAGCCATACCCACACCTACTGGACTCCTGCTGTTTTTAACCCTCATGGAGTCATTAATACTAACAGGGAGGCTATTTCTCTGAAGGAAACCCTCCACTGCTACTGGGACCAGAATGTATGTACATTATTATACAAACAAGCCTTACTTATGGCCATAGCAGCCATCCACATTCCTGGAGGCTCACATCAGTGCCTTTTCCCAGGAAGAGGAATCCTATCACTCTGTCTCCACCAGGGAGGACTTAGCAAAGTGGTGCTTGTTAAACTGTAGCACTATACAGAAAAGAATGCAAATAGATCCATATTCTTCACCGTGAACAAGACTCATATCCAAGTGGATTAAAGGCTTAAAATAAAACCAGACACAGTGAACCTGACAGAAGAGTAAGGGGACAACCTCCCTGAATTCACTGTCACAGGAGACAGACTTCTGAACAGAACACTAATAGTACAGGCACTAAGAGCAACAATTCATAAATTGGATCTCATGAAACAGTGATGTTTCTGTAAGGTAAAAGTTCAACCAATTGGACAAAGAGGCAGTCAAAGGAAAGAGAATAGTATTCCTATCATATCCACATCTGATAGATTCGTAATATACAAAAATATAGCCAGGTGGTGGTGGCACACGCCTTTAATCCCAGCACTCGGGAGGCAGAGGCAGGCGGATTTCTGAGTTCGAGGCCAGCCTGGTCTACAGAGTGAGTTCCAGGACAGCCAGGGCTACACAGAGAAACCCTGTCTCTAAAAAACCAATATATATATATATGTAAAGAGGTCAGGAAAATAGATGTTCTAAACTCAAAACTTCCAGTTAAAACACAGGGCGCTGAGAAGTGAGTAAAGATGAAACCGACCATGTGGTAAATTTGGGTGGGTTACATAAGGAAGGGTAGCCGGGAGCAGCACAGTCCATCACCTGGACTCCCGGTTGAATTTGCCAGTCATAGAATGTAACAGGTAGGGATTGAGGATATCTGGGAGAAGCTCACAAGCTGGCCAACTTTGATTTGTTAAGTAGGGACCTCAGTCATTCATGCCTTAACAGTAGGGAGAAAATGTAAGCTTAAATGATTTAATTATAATCTCAAAAATTACTTTAAAAATTTGAAATAGGCTTTATATTCGAAAATTACCCAGGTGTTCAGCCAATGTACTAAGGCACACCAGGTATTACTCACACCTTTTCTCTCAGGATGTGCACTGTAAAATTCGCATGTTAACATTCCTATTAGGCACAGACACACTAATTTGCCAATACCTCTTTTGTTGGTTGAGGTCATGTAACTACAGATATTTAGATACTAAAACTTCCTTCCTTTCCTTATCTAGATTCTTGATTGTCTTGTTCTGTGAATCCACTAAATTTC
>CM052712.1:84850073-84869662 GCA_028551405.1 Uromys caudimaculatus
CCTGGTGAGCTGTGGGGCGTGTCTTTGGCCCTCTGCTGGGTCTTGCAATCTCCGGCGAGGGATCTTTGTCCCGGCGCTGATTAGCTGTGGGGCCCTGTGGCCCAAGCTCGCAATACTTTCATTATGTTAATAATGGCAATATTTCTCTAAATAATTGTTTTTCAAAAGAGTTTTCATTGTTTTTGTTAGTAAATCTCATTAGTAGATTATCTCTTTTTTTTGTTTGTTTGTTTAGGGTCAACTTTTCCATTGTGAATATTGTCACTTTTTCTCCTGTTAATTTAACTTTCCCTATGTGACTCCATTTTTGAAGTTGTATATTCATGCAGTACAGCCATGGCTCCAACATTGTTTTTCTTTCCGCAGCACTCAGATAAAATCCAGCATGGTGGCACATTTCTATAATGGGGGAGGGATAGAGAAGGATCCTTGAAACTCAGTGGGAAGCCAGCCTGGCTGAAGCATAGCGCTTCTGGTTTAAGAGGATATTGTGATTCAACAAATAAGGTAGAGTACAGCTGAGGAAAATCACCCATTATAATATTATAATGAAACATAATGTACAATTATATATTACATATATTTCAACTTAGTAAATGTTCACTTAACATAGCGTGTCTTTGATGCCTGGGCTGATGGCTTCGGTACTTTCCAAGAGTATATGCAAGTATATAAGAAATCAGTAGAAAAGTATAACCAGTTATATCGCTGTCTATGTACAGCTTAAGAAATATGCCTGCTTTATGCCCTTCAAGGGTCAAAAATAGCTATTTAAAATACAATGCAGAATAAAGACCTAGCCCCTTTCTTCTTGATTCCTTCCATTTCTGGGATTACATTGCTGTCCAACTACTGTAGCTTTAGTCAGTGCGGGAGCCAGAGCCTAGGTTGTGACACATCCAGATTCATATGTGAGTGCTGGGATACAAACTCACATCCTCATGCTTGCACAAAAGCACTGTACCAAATCAGGCTTTTCTCCATTCCAGTGTTAGCTGGACACACACAGGATTCCGTACAATGAAATTCTTCTTTCACCTGTAAAGGCTTCTTTCTCTTCCTGGTTTTGGCTGGCTTTGTTTTTGAGACCTGCGCTCAAGTCATAGGCATGCATCACTATGCTCAGTTTATGCTGGGAATTGAACCTACAGCTGCCAGCAATGTGGCAGCCAGTGCATACCTGGTGGCCCTGGGTACTATAAGACAGAAGATTGTGCAAGCCACTAAGAAGCATTCCTTCATGGCTTCTACATCAGTTTCTACCTCCCGGTTCCTGCCTTGAGTTCATGCCGTACTTGGATGAGAGACTAATGGCTTTAAGATGAAATGAATCCTTTCTTCCCCTACTTGGTTTGGGTTTGGTTTTTTATGAACATAGAAAACCTAATAAAAGCCGGGCAGTGGTGGCACACGCCTTTAATCCCAGCACTTGGGAGGCAGAGGCAGCGAATTTCTGAGTTCAAGGCCAGCCTGGTCTACAGAGTGAGTTTCAGGACAGCCAGGGCTACACAGAGAAACCTTGTCTCGAAAAAGGAAAAACAAACAAACAAACAAACAAAAAAGAAAACCTAATAAAGACACTATGATCTTCCTTAAGAATAAGAATCGGTCTCAGTAAATTAAGAAAAGAAGAATTGACTTAAGAGTGGATTGGAAACTTGAATGGATGCCATAATTCCTAGAATAGAAAAGGAACTACACAGTAACAGTTCTCTGATCCATTTGAACTTGAGCTTTGGAGATAATGGCTCAATGTGCATTCTTTACAGGCTGTCCACCAGTTGAATCAGCACCATTTGTTGGAAATACTGTCTTTTTTCTACAGGATAGTTTTGGGTTCTTTGTCAAAGCTCATGTGAACTTTGTTGTGTGTGTTCATTTCTGGGTTTTCAATTCTATTCCATTGATGTACCTACCTGTCTGTGTACCAATACAATGTGTGGGTTTTTTGTTTGTTTGTTTGTTTGTTTTTGCTTTTATCACTATTGCTTTGTAGTAATTCTTCAGGCCATGGATGGTGATTCCCCCAGAAGTTCTTTTATTGTTGAGTATAGCTTTCACTATCATGGGTTCTTTGCTATTCCAGATGTATTTGAGAATTTCTCTTTCTAGCTTTTGAGTTGGGATTTTGATGGGGACTGCATTGAATCTGTAGATTGCTTTTGGTAAGATGGCCATTTTTACTATGTTAATCCTGCTGATCCATGAGCAGTTGAGATCTTTCCACCTTCTGAGGTATTCTTTGATTACTTTCTTCGGAAACTTGAAGTTTCTGTCCTACAGATCTTTTACTTGCTTGGTTAGAGTCACGCCAAATATTTTATATTATTTGTGACTATTGAGAAAGGTGTTGTTTCCCTAATTTCTTTCTCAACCCATTTATCCTTTGGTTAGAGGAAGGCTATTGATTTGTTTGAGTTAATTGTACATCTAGGAACTTTGCTGAAGTTGTTTGTCAGCTGTAGGAGTTCTCTGGTGGAATTTTTGGAGTCACTTATGCATACTCTCAGATCCTCTGCTAATTGTGATTTCTAGAATTTTTCCTTTCCAATTTGTATCCCCTTTTCCTCCTTTTGTTGTCTAATTGCTCTGGGTAGAGTGGTTGTACCAGCTTGCAATCCCACCAACAATGGAGGATTGTTCCTCTTTCTCCACATCCTCGCCGGCATCTGCTGTCACCTGAGATTTTGATCTTACCCATTCTGACTGGTGTGAGGTGGAATCTCAGGGTTGTTTTGATTTGCATGTCCCTGATGACTAAGGATGTTGAACATTTCTCTAGGTGCTTCTAGGCCATTTGACATTCCTCAGTTGAGAATTCTTTGTTTAGCTCTCTACTCCATTTTTTAATAGGGTTATTTGGTTTTCTGGAGTCTAACTTCTTGAGTTCTTTGTATATATTGGATATTAGCCCTCTATCAGATGTAGGATTGGTAAAGATCTTTTTCCAATCTATGAGTGGCCATTTGTTCTATTGACAGTGTTGAGGTTTTTATTAAGTAGAAGTCATGCTTGTCTTCCAATAGCTTACATGTCTGCATGCCTAAGCAGCCCTTGTGAGGTCCCACCAGTACAGCTCAAGTTTGATCAGCAGCAAGCTCCTTCTCTTTGTGGGAAGAGATCCTATGCTCACCAGGTGACAACTTCCGAACTTGCCTGTGCTCTCCTCACAGCACTTAGTAGGTATTTCCCTTTATCCCTCCTGGAATCGAGGTGGAAAACTACACAGCACAAAACTCTATTTGCAGTGGAGTGATAAATCAATCCTGCACGAGGAACTGTTCCCAGAATTTTGCCACTTAAGGAGAAGATTGCAGTTTTGCAACTTCATTGTGGGTTAAGGTAAACCATAGCTCCCTTTGTCCTGGTATCTATGAGACAAGCTTGGGAGAAACGCAGGAGGCAGTTGACAAAAACCATGGAGCACTGTTTTTAGTTAGCACAGCTTTCTTAGTACCAAGTTTAAAAAAGAAACAAGGAAGCCGGGCAGTGGTGGTGCACACCTTTAATCCCAGCACTTGGGAGGCAGAGGCAGGTGGATTTCTGAGTTCGAGGCCAGCCTGATCTACAGAGTGAGTTCCAGGACAGCCAGGGCTATACAGAGAAACCCTGTTAGGAAAACCAAGAAAAAAAAAGGGGGGGGGTTGGAGAGATGACTCAGTAGTTAAGAGCACTGACTGCTCTTCCAGAGGTCCTGAGTTCAATTCCCAGCAATCACATGGTGGCTCACAGCCATCTGTAATGGGATCAGATGCCCTATTCTGGTGTGTTTGAAGACAGCTACAGCATACTCATCATGTGTGTGTGTGTGTATATATATATATATATATATATATATATATATATATATATATATATATATATATATATAATCTTTAAAAAAAAGAAAAAAGAAACAAGGAAAAATTGAACCAAATCAACCAAACAAACCAAATCACCATAGCTTGTGCTTGTAAAGGTCAACAGAACTTACAAAACAAATGTATGTATGTAGAAAGTGGATGTATTAGAATGGCTCAGAGGCTGTGATCTAACTAGTGTCAGAATTGTTGCCTAACAATGGAAAGTAGAAGAAGACGCTAATTTTTAAGTCCATGTGGCTAAAAGTCAAGCTGGACTTGAGCAAATATCAGATTTCCACAGAATTTGGCTCTAATGACAGTAAAAATTAAAACTCAACTAGATAGCCAGAAGTAGGGAAAGCAGACAATGAGCTACCATCTCTACTGTCATTATGTAGGTTGCAGTCAGAAGGTGTGGCCTGGATTAAAGTGGATCTGATCACCTCAAAAGATTCAGAATAAAGAACGGGTTTCCCACTCCAAATGCTATAATGAAACTGAAACTTAGACAATACTCAACTCTCTGGGTTTTAGTTAATTTCATATGTAGTCAACTTGACTCTCAAGTATAACCATCAAGACAGGCCAGAAAGAAGAGCTGAGGACATTTCTTTTTTAAGTTGGCAGTCATGAAGAGCTTCAGACTCATTTCCAAAGCAATAATTTTATTTAATAAGGAAGCATTGAGATTTGACATAGAGATTTTCCTTATATTCCTATAAAGTTTTGCTTGCTCAGAGTCCTAATCTGAACATGGTCACAGTGTAAAAGCCAAGATATTTCAAAGGGATTTTCAGCTCCAAGTCATACAGAAATGTATTTAAATTTAAAAATGATGGGCAGAAGTGACTCTGGAATGTTCATCTTTACCACAGGATGTTTCCTGAAAATAAAGCAAAGGACACAGAGAAAGTAGATTGCTCAGGAGCCAATGCCACTTGTTCATAATGTATGATCTAACAGATAGATGTATCATTGCCACACTTCTCATATAAACGACATAGAACAGAATTTAGGCAACAACATGGAAAAGTCAACTATGCACCATAAACACTGTTCTTAGAAAATCATCTTTGCCTTGTTATTCTAACCTCAGAATAAGGAGGTTTTTACCTCTGAGCTGGCTGGCTCAAAGGCAGGCCAAGCTGCTTCCATGAAGGACCAGAAATATTTCAATTTAACTAGACATGACAGCTGTCTTTCTCAGGGCTTAATATTACTGCTTACAAATCAATTTCTTTGAAAGTTTATCTTTATTTTCTATATATGAATGTTTACCTGCATGTATCTGTGTGCATTATCAACAGAACCCAGAAGGCAGGAGATACATGGGGGTGCTGCTACAGCAAATAAGTAGATATCATGTGGTTTATGGGGATGGAACCTGTGTCCTTTGTAGCAATACCCATTGCTCTTAAGTCTCCAAAAATATTCTAGTCACTTTACATATAACACTGACAATTATACATGTTAATTAAAATATATAAGGTCAGTTTTCCATTTATTCTTCTCTAATTACCATCCAAAAATAATCCCACCTGATTTGTTCCTAGTTAAATATGTATAGTTATGTATACACAAATATATGAATAAAATGTTCTGAGTTCATTCTGTTGTGTGCTTGTATAAGGAATTCAGGACTGGTCTGTTGAACTAAATAGTCAAATCGGGAAGTCATTTTCCCCTCAGCATAATTCTTCCAATTGCTTCAGAGTTTCACTTTTTAATGAACAGGAAGATAATGGGGGCCAAGTTACTTACACCCACAGTTCGCTAGGGAGTGCAGGAAAATTAAACATACAGAGGACTCTTCTCAGTGAAGGAGATGAAATACTTTCATTCAATCCAAAATGTTCCAAGTACATTTTTTTAAATGACCTGCTGACCTCTTAGGTATTTGAAGGAAGATCCTATCTACCTTTAACTGTAGAAGCTGACCTTATCCACCTTCTGCAGAACAATTACCCCACTCCTTTTCCCCTAGACTGTTTACCATCCTTAGGGGAAATGTCCAACATACATTATAACCTTTATGCTACTGGAGAGAGACCACAATAAACTGTAGGTCTTTTACTAATAGGATCCATTCTTCTGGTCGCATGTACTTTGTAAAATTGTTTCTATGTAAACAAAACTTAAACTATATTGTCTGACAAGATAGGACTTGTTGGAATAATTGTTGCCTGAAAACTTTCCAAAAATTGTACAGCATTTTAAATGTGCAGGCAATCATTTCACTGGAATTAGACTCCCTCATTTCTGTATCAGAATGATAAAGTCAATGTGCACCATGTTTTCACTCTCATCTCTTGGCATGGTTTGCTTCCCTATTGGATACATAAAGGGGCCCCCTAAAGAAAAGTTGGATCCCCAAGTGATCTAAAATGTCTTGAACAGAAAACATTATCAAGTAAAGAGAATTTGAGGTGCAAAACACCTCAGAATTGAAGAAGACCGAAATTTCTCCAAGAGCATCCAGGTTTCATTCTCAGTACTTACAGCAGATCATATTATCTGTAACTCGAGTTCTAGGGTTTTATTTTTATTTTTTTGACACAATCTCTTTGCATTTCTGCCTCACTGGCATGAACAGTGTACAAAACCATACAAATGTTCAAAATATTCATACAAATAAAATAATGATCAAAGTTCTTTTGGTAGGACATAGAGTGAGGGGTGGAAGAGGGAGACGGAGAGGGAGAGGTAGCAACATAAAACTTAGTGTTCAAAATGGACATCTTAGTGCATGTCATTTCAATTCCAGCACTCAGAACACAAAGTGAGGAAGATCACTGTGAATTTGAGTAAAGCCTTAGGGATAAGAGTTTATAAACCTTGAAAGGACAACTTCCAGCTCCCAGGACAAAAACCCAGGAGAGCTAAAGCAGTCTGGAACAATAAAATAACTTCATGGTATTGGAATTGAGGAGTCAGCTCGGGAACTTTGAGATATTCCACCAGGGTCCCCCCTCCCCTCGGAGCACATGGACATTCCTCCCCTCCTAGAAGAAACAAAATCATGTAGGCTAGAATGCAGGGGGCTGATTAAGCCCCTGCTACCTCATTCCCTAAAGACCAATCAGTTTAAAAGTCATACTGTTCTACCAATCACATTGCGCCTAATGGCGGCTGCTCTAAAATCCTATGTAAGGTCCCTGAACGGGTTCTGCAGGGTCACTGTCCTGTCTTGGTATGCAGAGAGACCTCAGCATGCTGAATCAATAAATTTCTTTTGCATTTTGCATCAATCCCCACTCCATTTGTCCATTTGGAGGGTCTTTGGTAAGTTAAGACTCCCCATAGTCTTACAGAATACAAACACACAGGTTGATCAGTGGAATAGAGTTGAAGACTCAAAGATAAATCCAGACACATATGGACACTTGGTGTTTGCCAGGAAATGGACCTAGACACACTGAGAAAAATACAGCACTTTAAACCAGTGGTGCCAAGAAAAAGCTTTGGCTCTAAAGGTTTTTTTGAGACAAGGGGTGTCTGGGAACAGTGAAAAGGATGACTAGAAGTCAAACTGAATTCAAGCTGATGAAGTTTGTTCTGCTGGATACAGCTTTTCCATTCTGTTTCTCTCTGTGTTCTGCTTTCTCCCTGGAGATCTCTGTGTCTGTATTCTGCTTGCTTGCTACTCTAAAAGATCTCTGTGTCCTTGTCCTGCTTTCTTGTTGTTGTAAGAGATCTGTCCATATTCTGCTCTGTGTGTGTGTGTGTGTGTGTGTGTGTCTGTCTGTCTGTCTGTCTGTCTGTCTGTCCTCCAAGCAGTTCTCTCTTTTTATCCAAGTAGTTATCTCTTTTTTGGATAAAAAGAGTATCTTTTGAGTATCTGAGCATCTCTAGACTCAAGCCCTTTGATTCTTACAGGACAGGTGTCAGCATGAATACATTGCAGAAGAATTCAGTGAGCTGTCTGCCTTTGTTAAGCACAAGTCCTAAGCTAGTTGGATGGAACCCTGCCATAAAACTACCATTTTGACTACTCCTGGACCTAGACCTGGACCTGCTGTGTCACAGGGTGACCTTGAACTCAGGAAAAGGCCTGGCTTTTTAATTCTCTGCCTTTTTATCTTTCTTCCAAGTTGTATCACATATAGATGTCTTTGTTCTTTTATATTCATGAAAAAGCACCTCATATAATTCATATTGGATCCTTATTCTTTGCAAAGCTTAGAAATTTTATATTTTCAAACTCCTGTATTTAGAGATTCTTTCCATAGCCATAAGGTCTGTCCTAAAAATCTCAAGGTTTACCATTTTGCTGAGATATAGCCACACCCTCACTTATTGGACTCCTGTTGTTTTTAACCCCCATGGAGAGATTAATATTAACAGGGAGGACATTCCTCTGAAGGAAACCCTCCACTGCTACTGGGTCCAGAATATATGTACATTATTATACAAACAAGCCTTACTTATGACCATAGCAGCCATCCACATTCCTTGAGGCTCACAGCAGTGCCTTTTTCCAGGGAGAGGAATCCTGTCACTCTGTCTCCACCAGGGAGGGCCCCACTTGGCTTAGCAAAGTGGTGCTTGTTAAGCTGTAGCTCTATATAGAAAAGAATCTAAATAGATCTATATTCTTCACCCTGCACAAAACTCATATCCAAGTGGATTAAAAGCTTATAATAAAACTAGACACAGTGAATCTGACAGAAGAGGAAGGGGAGATAATCCCTGAACACACAGCCTTATGAACAGAACGCTATTATTGCAGGCACTAAGAGCAACAATTCAAAAATTGGACCTCATGAAACAATGATGTTTCTGTAAGGTAAAAGTTCAGCCAATTGGACAAAGAGGCAGCCAAAGGAAAGAGAAATGTATTCTTACCATATCCATATTTGATAAATTTGTAATATACAAAAAATATATAAAGACCTCAGGAAACTAGATATTCTAAACTCAAAAATTCCAGTTTAAACACAGGGTGCTCTGTTAAGCAGAGAGGTGGGTAAATGATAGATGAAACAGACCATGTAGTAATTTTGGTTGAATTACATAAAGAAGCGCAGCTGGGAGCAGTGCAGCCCATCACCTGGGCTCTCTGGTGATTTTGCCAATCATAGAATGTAACAGGTAAGGACTGAGGAAACCTAGGAGAAGCTCACAGGCTGGCCACTTTTAACTTTTTTTTTTTTTGATCTTTACATTATTTACATTTCAAATGTTTTCCCCTTTCCAGGTCTCCCCTTAGGAAACCCCCTGGACATCCCCCTACCCCTGCTTCTGTGGGAGTGCTCCCCTTACCCACCCACCCACTCCCATCTTCCTGCCCTGGTATTCCCCTGCATTGGGGCATCAAACAGCCTCAAACCAAAGGGCTCTTCCTTCCACTGATGTCCAACAAGGCCATCCTCTGCCACATATGCAGCCAGAGGCATGGATCCCTCTATATGTACTCTTTGGTTTGTAGTCCAGTCCCTGGGAGCTCTGGGGGGTCTGACCAGTTGACACTGCTGCTCCCACCATGGGACTACATAGCCCCTCAGCTCCTTCAGTCCCTTCTCCAACTCCTCCATCTATCGGGGACCCTGTGCTCAGTACAATGTTTGGCTGTGAATCTGCCTCTATTTATCAGGCTCTGGCAGAGCCTCTCAGGAGACAGTCATATCAGGTTCCTGTCAGCAAGCACTTCCAGGCATCCACAATAGTGTCAGGGTTTGGTGATTGTATATGGGATGGATCCCCAGGTGGGGCAGTCTCTGGATAGCCTTGAAAGACCCCCGCAGTGGGGAGACCCTCACTCAAGTCTTGGGATAGCACAACTCCCCAAGGAACTCACAAGAGACCTTTTCTTGCTGTAATCACACAAGGTTTATTCGGGACTAGTGCACTAGGGCCGAGCTCATAACCCATGCAGGGATAGAGGAGTTTGACCCCCAGCAACTGAAGTCAGGGGTTTTTAAAGGGAAAAACCACAAACCAAGGGGGGTAAAGTAAGGGATCAAGGGAAAAACATGTGTCATGGAAAAATACAGAATGTCTTAAGACAATCATAAGGTAGTCATAAGGTAATTACAAAAACATTCTAACAGTTATTCTAAGTTAATCATAAGGTGTTAAACCATTGAGAAACCAAGTCTATCATAAGACAGTTACAAAAACATTTGTGCAGCTATTCTAAGTTAATTATGAGTTATAACATAATTGTGAAACCTGCCTTTGTGGTTAGCTAGTTCCTGGAATGGGGTATTTTTGTTCAGAGGCCAGTCCAGGATCATTCGTTTCCCAGACTAGAATGTGGTCAGGTGGGGCTTAGTCAGGCACATAGTTTTATTCCTATAATTTCATTCCTATTTTTATTGCTGGCTCTAAGCTATCTAGGGGTTATTAAGGGGATAAAAAAGGGTTGGGGTCTTTCATTCCCCACTTCTTCTAGTGGTTAGTTCTAATCTTAGAACTATATTTTTGTATCAACATAAACAGGCTGACTTCTATCTCCTAGTGTCCAGTATTGTTGTCTCAGCATCAGAATCTGGACGGCACTTACCCGTTTCTTGACAAAAGTTAGTAATCTATTAATTAAACAGGGTCCAAAAGGGTAAAAGAAATAGGATTAAGAGGGGTCCTGCCAGGGAAGAAAACAAAGTTGTCATCCATGGTGATTTATTAAACCATCCTTCTAACCATCCTTGGCTAGCCTCTCTTTCTCTTCTGCGTTTTTCTAGTCTTTCTCTAAGCTTGCTCATAGAGTCTTTAATAGCCCCTGAATGATCAATGTAAAAGCAACATTCTTCTTTTAGAGCTGCAGAGAGCCCGCCTTCTTTTAAAAATAGTAAATCTAATCCTCTTCTATTTTGTAGAACTACTTCTGATAGGGAAGTCAAGGATTCTTCTAGATTACTAACAGATTTTTCTAAAGCCTGTAAATCCTCGTTCATGATGGCCTGAAGTTCATTTAGTCCTTTTTCTAATTGTTGTGGCCCAGTGACTAAGGCTGCAGTTCCTGTTCCTACTCCGGCCGCTATTCCTAGCCCAAGCATGACAGCTAGAGTTAAAGATATAGGTTCTCTCTTAAATCAGGTGGGTCGGAAATCATATTCATCAATGATTACTTCTTCTGGATGGTAATAGACTAGAGGAACGAGCTGGACTATAATACAGAAATCAGTAGACTGATTAAAAACAGAAGTAGAGACACAGGGGTAAATCCAGTATTGCATATCCACCATTTGTTATACCCTGGTATTAGATATTTGTTTGACTCTGTTGAGGAGAGTGTCATAGTGGAATTACAAAGGCGCTGATGAGTTGTGGGCACTTCACCTATACAGAGCCCTTCTCCCGAAATTTCAGTCAGGGTGAGTTTACCCAGAGATCCCCATGAACATTGTCTTTCAGAATGGTCTGTGATGTTAAAGGACACTGTGACAGCCAGACCCTCATAATAAGGGGGTCCTGAAGACAGACAGAGCCAACAGGATGTAGTGGCTTCAGGATTGGTGGTGTTGAGAGTTTGAAAGGCTCCCTGTATGAGGTTGAACATTCTTTGCCCTGTTGTTATTGAAGATGGATGAGGTGTCTCATCAGGGGCCCTAGTGGGAATAATTGGAGTTTTCTGGCTAGACTGATGGTGTTGGAATCAGATATGGGTTTTGAGGGTAGAAGGGCTGGGAGGCCCTGCTCATTTAATACTTTGTTAGGCCTGATCACCAGCGACGGGAGGCTTTCTATCTTTAGTCTTATGGTGAAGATTACACCATCATCATAGCTTTCCTTAAAAAGTCTTAAACCCCATGTAACACCATTGGTCCATAGATTAGATTTCTTCCCCAGGTTTGTAAATTGGATACGTAACAGGTTATACCATTCAGAACATTCTGGTCTGTCATCTAATGATATTTGCTTAGGCCCCTGGTAAGTATAGTTGGCAGTAACCTTAATATAATCCCAGGAGGAGGAAGGACTCCAGTAGGTGTCGCCTGTGGTTTCACATCCTAAGGCATGGTCTCTGTGGGGACCGGGGCAAACATAGAAAGTGAGTCTACTTAGTCTACTTTTCCTCCTCCGTGTGGGACAGCCGCCCCAGGGAGATAGACTGTGTCTGTCACAGGGAGGAAGGCATTGAGGGAGCTTTATGTTGGTCAGAATGTCCCTCTATGTCCCAGTTGGCTGGAGCTCCCATCGCTAATTTGCAAAGATCTGGATAGAACTCCAGCCACCATGTGTTGGGATGTGTGACCTTTGATGTACTCCAAATAATATCACCTGCCCCATTTGTACCAGCCAGGTGGGATTAAAGGGATGGTGAACATTTGCTTCTCCCATCATTAGATGTATCCAGAGTATTAAAAAAAATCAGACCTCTGGGTCCTTTGGTACTTATTTTAAGACTTGGCATCTGGGCTATGGGCACAGCATAAGTGCAGCTTGAAAGGATTGGCAGTTTTCTCCAATTTCCATTCATCTTGGGCCAGTTTTGGAGCTCTCTTGACGTGGGAGGTGTGGATCCAGGCCGAGATACCTTCAACTTTAATTGCCGTGGGAGTGGTCAGCAGCACCAAGTAGGGTCCCTTCCAGCAGGGTTCAAGGTTGCCTATTCCATGGCGCCGGACTAGAACAGCATCTCTGACCTGGAACTGATGAGGCACATTGGTATTTTCAGGTTTATAGGCTTCCTTTATCTGTTCCCAAGCTTGGCATCTGACCAACTCAAGGGCCTTTAAGTGAACAAACAGGGGTTTAGAGAGAGAGGCATCAGGGTCAAAAACTCTACCTGCTTCAGTAAATGGTGGTGGTCCCCCACATAGGATCTCATAAAGGGTGAGTTTAAACCTCCCGGGGGTGTTTCGGGCTCGGAACAAGGCGAAGGGAAGGAGGGCTGTCCAATCTTTTCCGCAGGTCTCTAGGACTAATTTTGTCAAGGTCTCTTTTAAGGTTCTATTCATCCTTTCTACCTGACCTGAACTCTGGCATCTATAAGTACAATGTAATTTCCATTCAATCCTCAGCTGGGTGGCCAGTCCCTGACTTACCTGGACAACAAAGGCAGGTCCATTGTCGGACCCAATTATTTTGGGAATTCCAAGCCTTGGAAAGATTTCCTCAAGGAAATCACCGTATTGGCAGTTTCAGTTCTGGTGGGGAAGGCTTCTACCCATCCTGAAAAAGTATCTATAAAAACTGACAAATATTTATAGTCATATTTGGTTGGCTTAACTTCTGTAAAATCTACTTCCCAATATGCTCTGGGGTGGTCGCCTCTAAGCCTCTGACCAGTTTTATTCATGGAATGTCCGGCATTAGTCAGGGTACATGCTTCACAATTTTTAACTATATCCTGCATTAGTTTTGAAAGTCCAATAACATGGTAATCAGAGGATTTCACAATGTCCTTTAGGTTTTTTTTGTTCCTAGATGGGTCAAGCGGTGAAGGTTAGTGACATATTTTTGCCCTTCTGTTCAGGGAAGTATTTGTTTGCCTTCTTTTGTTTTTGCCACTCCATAAGGGGTGTAACCCTGAACTATGCCCAGCTCATCCATAATTTGATAATCTTCAGGGGCATATCTAAAACTGGTTTCTCTGGTATCATAATAATCTTTTGATTTTTGAGTAGCCAAGACCATGGCTCCTTGGGCTGCCTGTTTAGCAGTTAAGTCAGCCATTTGGTTCCCTCCAGCCAGAGCTTTGTCCCTTCTGGTGTCCTGGGCAATGTATGATGGCTACCTTTTGTGGTAAGTGTATGGCCTCAAGGAGGCTCAGAATTTCTTCTTTATTTTTGATGTCTTTTCCTGCAGATGTGAGCAGCCCCCTTTGCTTATATATCACCCCATGTATATGAGCAGTTGCAAAAGCGTATCTGCTGTCAGGGCAGATGTTAATGAACTTCCCTTACCCCATTCATAGAGCCTGTATTAGGGCTATCAGTTCAGCTTTCTGGGCCCTTTGGGGAGGCTGCTGGCCCAAATTATTTGTTTTCCATCCACTACTGCTGCCCCCACCTTCCGCTTACCTTCAACCATGTAGCTGCTGCCATCGGTATACCAGTTAGGGCTGCCGGGCCAAGGCTGAACCTGGAGGTCGCTTCAGATGCCAGTTTCTTCTGCCAGGATCTCAGCACAATTGTGGGTAGGCAGGGATTCATCGGTCACTGGCAACAAGGTAGCGGGGTTGAGGGCGGCAGGGGAAGCAAAAGTCACCCATTCAGTCAACAAGAGGCTCTGGTAATGCGTCATTCGGGCATTGGTCATCCATCGGTCAGGGGGCTGCCTAATGATGCTTTCGAGAGCATGGGGTGCCACCACAGTGGTTCGTTGTCCCAGAGTGAGCTTATCAGTGTCTTTGATGAGCAAGGCCAGTGCAGCGATGGCTTTCAGACAGGAAGGCCAACCACTGGCGACTGGGTCCAGTTTTTTTGACAGATAAGCCACAGGTCTTTTCCAGGGTCAGAGTCTGAGTTAGGACCCCTCTCGCAATCCCAGCCCTCTCATCTACATATAGAGTGAAAGATTTGGTCAAATCAGGCAGAGCCAAGGCAGGTGCATTCAAAAGAGCCTTCTTGGTCTCTTCAAAGGCCTTTTGGTGTTCTGAAGTTCATATGAATGCTCCCCCTTCCTTGGTTAGGGGGTATAGTGGGGCCACTAAGGATGCAAACCCTGGAATCCATAGTCTACAGAAACCAGCAGTGCCCAAGAATTCCCTCAGTTGTCTGAGTGTAGTTGGGATGGGTATCTGGGTCACAGTTTTCTTCTGGGCTTCTGTACGCCATTGTTTTCCATCTCTGAGAACATACCCTAGATAGGTGACTTCCATTCGGCATAGTTGAGCTTTATTTGCTGACACCCTGTACCCCAACTCACCCATTTCAGTCAGAAGTTCCTTGGTTCCCTGCTGGCATTTGAGCTCAGTGGTGGCGGCTAGAAGCAAATCATCAACATATTGGAGTAATGTAACTTGAGGGTTCCTAGCTCTGAAGGTAGCCAAATCTTGGTGGAGGGCCTCATAGAAAAGGGTAGGTGAATTTTTGAAACCTTGAGGCAGCCTGGTCCAAGTCAGCTGCCCTGTTTGTCCAGTGTCTGGGTCTCTCCATTCAAAGGCAAAAATAGGCTGACTCAAATGATGCAACTTGAGGCAGAAGAAAGCATCTTCTAAATCTAAAACTGTATACTATTTGCGATCAGGGGGCAGTGAGCTAAGGAGGTTATAGGGGTTAGGAACTGTTAGATGTATGTCCTGAACCCTCTTGTTGACTTCCCTCAGATCCTGTACTGGCCAGTTCTCATTAGTGTCAGGCTTCTTAACTGGCAATAAAGGTGTGTTCCAGGGTGTGACTGGCAGGGGATCAAAATGCCTTGTTGCAGAAGCCTCTGGCTATGAGGTCTAATTCCTTTTCTAGCCTCCTTGCTCATGGGGTATTGACGAACCCAATGGGGTTGGCATCTGTTTTTAGTCCCACAACTATTGGGGGAACTCGTATTGCCATTCCCATGCCCCCAGTCTCTGCCCATGCCTTAGGAAATGCTGTCAGCCATTCTTCTAAATCTTATGTCTTTGTCTTATTTGGGGGTTCATGTAGCCTATATTCTTCATCGAGTTTCAGAGTTAATACCATGGAAGTGGGGTTTTGCCATGTCACTTTTGGTCCTTCTTGAGAAAATTTGATTTGAGCTTTTAATTTGGTCAGTAGGTCTCTCCCTAATAGGAGCTTAGGGCACTCAGGGATGACCAAGAAGGAGTAGGTCACTTGCTGTCTTCCAAGGTCTACTTGCCTAGAAGTGGTCCATTGATATTGCTTCTGCCCAGTGGCCCCCATGACCATAGTCTTTTTATTTTTTAATTTCCCCAAAGGCTGTTTTAACACTGAAAACTCAGCTCTGGTATCTACTAGAAAATCCATGGGAGTCCACTCCACAGGTAGGGTTACCCTAGGCTCGGGGAGGGGTTCCGAGCCCCGTCCTCCCTAATCTTCCTCTTCTATTGTTAAGGCTTTAGATGTTTTAGTCTTTCTTTTTGGGCAATCCTTTGCCCAATGTCCTTTTTTTTACAGTAAGCACATTGGTCTTTTTCTAGTGAATATTTTTGTCCGCCTTCTTTCATCCATGGTCTTCTGTTGCCCAGGTCTCTTGTCTGTCTAAATCCTGCTCTTTCTTTTTCTCCTATTACTGCGGCCAAAATCTTAGTCAGACTTCTCTCTTGTCTACTATCCCTCCTATTTTCTCTTTCTTCTAGTCTATGATCTCTTTGATTCTCTCTCTCTTCTGTTTCCTGCTTCTCCCTTTCTTTCCTTTCTTCCTCAGTCTCTCTCTTATGGTATACTTTTTCTGCTTCTTTAACTAAGTCCTGTAAAGTTAAGATCTGTAGTCCCTCTAACCATTGTAAACTCTTCTTAATGTCTGTTGCTGATTGTTGTATAAAAGCCATAGTTATTGCTGCCTGTTGACCCTCAGAGGTGGGGTCAAAAGGGGTGTAACACCTATAAGCTTCCATTATCCGTTCTAAAAATATGGATGGAGGTTCCATTGGTCCTTGAAGGACTTCTCTTACCTTAGCCAAATTGGTGGGGTGTCTCGCAGCCCCACTGAGACCTGCCATGAGAGCCCGGCGGTAGATCGTTAGCCGTTCCCTACCTTCTGCCGTATTGAAGTCCCAATTAGGGCGGTTCAAGGGGAATCCAGCATCTATTAGGTTTGGGAGGGTGGTGGGGGTCCCATCTACTCCCAGAACATTTTTACGAGCTTCCAGGAGGATCCTTTCTCTCTCCTCAGTAGTGAAGAGAACCTGTAAAAGCTGTTGACAATCATCCCAAGTAGGCTGATGGGAAAACATTAGGAATTCCATTAGACCTGTCAGGCTGGCAGGATTTTCTGAAAAAGAAGGGTGGTTAGTTTTCCAATTGTAGAGATCAGAGGAGGAAAATGGCCAATATTGGAGGGGTCGGAGTTGAGGGGGGTCAACAGGAGGTCCATAGGCGTGAAGTGGCAATGCCGTGGTGGAGTTTGGTTCTCCAGACCTTTGTGTAGGACTCTGGGTTCGCCGACTTCAGGTTCCGGCGGCCAGTCTGTCCTCCGCCCCACCGTTGGTCCCCTGATTTAGCACTTGGGGTTGAGGATAACGGGGTGGGAGAGAAATTGGCTATTCTGGTGGCCCCTCGATCTTGGGATAGATCTCAGGGGGAGCTGAAGGGTGACTCTCGGGCTGAGTCTCAGGTTTTGAAGTTCTTACTTTTGGTTTATGTTCTGATTCTCTTAGGGCCAGGACTCAGGAGCTTGGTTTTTGTCTTGGTACCCAAGGCTTGAGCCATGGAGGGGGATCTTGTGCGAGATCCTCCCAGACAAGAATGTAGGGTCCCTGGTCGGGATGGGACCCTTGCCCTTCTTGAAAAACAATGGCTTTGATGGCAAAAATGATAGCTAGGCCAAAAGTACCCTCAGGGGGCCATCCAACGTTAAAAGTTGGCCATTCTGAGGAGCAAAAAGTCTGCCATAGTCTTTTCCTGACTTCAACTGACAAATTATGAGCCCTATCCTTGATATCAGTCCAATGGTCTAAAGTCAGGCTTAAAGGAGTTGCTACCGTCTGTCCCATTGTCAAAGTCCCAAACAAAACAAAACAGACACAGAAAATACACAGACAAAGACAGATAAGTGCCTGCTTCCACTGGGGCAAGCAGGTCCGATCCAGAGAATCAGATGGCTGAGAGGGCGTATAGTCTCTTCGTTCAAGAACTATCGTATCCCCTTCAGCACTCAGATGGGAGTCACCCAGGCGTCCCTGGGGCTCCCTCAGACCTCCTGGGACGTCTCCCAGGGCGGCAGTCAGTGGTCCTCCTAGCCCGTTGGCTGACCACACAACCCTCGCTGTCCCTTCTTGAGACTCGAGCAACTGCACAAACAGACCTGCGCGCAAACCAGAGGTAAACAAACTCAAAAATATAGCTATATAAATAGACAGAAACACATAGACAGAATCTCACCTCCAAGTAGGTCTTCGGAGACAAGGGTGATCGCAAATCCTGGATGAGTTCCCAAATGAAAGACCCCGCAGTGGGGAGACCCTGACTCAAGTCTCGGGATAGCACGACCCCCCCAAGGAACTCACGAGAGACCGTTTCTTGCTGTAATCACACGAGGTTTATTCAGGACTAGTGCACTAGGGCCAAGCTCATAACCCATGCAGGGATAGAGGAGTTCGACCCCCAGCAACTGAAGTCAGGGGTTTTTAAAGGGAAAAACCACAAAGCAAGGGGGGTAAAGTAAGGGATCAAGGGAAAAACATGTGTCATGGAAAAATACAGAATGTCTTAAGACAATCATAAGGTAGTCATAAGGTAATTACAAAAACATTCTAACAGTTATTCTAAGTTAATCATAAGGTGTTAAACCATTGAGAAACCAAGTCTATCATAAGACAGTTACAAAAACATTTGTGCAGCTATTCTAAGTTAATCATGAGTTATAACATAATTGTGAAACCTGCCTTTGTGGTTAGCTAGTTCCTGGAACGGAGGCCAGTCCAGGGTCATTCGTTTCCCGGACTAGAATGTGGTCAGGTGGGGCTTAGTCAGGCACATAGTTTCATTCCTATAACTTCATTCCTATTTTTATTGCTGTCTCTAAGCTATCTAGGGGTCATTAAGGGGATAAATGAGGGTTGGGGTCTTTCAGCCTTTCCTTCAGTCTCTGCCCCACATTTTCTCTCCATATTTCCTCCAGTGAATATTTAGTTCTTCAGCAAATTCCTCCTCTTGAGGCTCAGGTTTCTATGCAGAAGAAAGAACAGAGAGGAAGTAAGAGTCAGAGGAGATAGGTGACTCCAAAGAAACATATTCTATCCAAGGAAACAGATTTTATCGGGAACAATAGGGCTAATATGCCAATGACCTCACAGAGGCTTGGGCAGCACAGAAGACCTGCAAAGGTCAAGCCAGACAAAATCTCAGTACTGAACAGGGGAAGTGAACAGAAAATCTCTCCCCTACCAATTGTAATTGATATCTGCTGGAAAAAGTAAAATCAGTTTTTGCCAGTAAAATGTCAGTGGGAACATCAGCAAACCTCCAGGGCACATTCCATGCATAGGATCCATACAAGCCATGTGATTTTTGTGCAGTTTTGTTTTATTTTGGTATTTATTTTCTTACTGATTCTCTCTTTCTTTGGTTTTCATTTTTGAGTTTGTTTTGTTTTGTTTGTTTCGTTATTTTTTTGAAGGAGGAGATACCACTGAGTTAGGTGTATTAGTCTATTGGTGGAAAGAATGTGGGAGAATTTGCAGAAAAGAAACATATGATCAAAATATATTGTATGGAAATTTGTTTAAGTAAATCAAATTTTTAAATACAGTGTGTGCCAAAATACCTTAAAAGAAGATACATTGTAAACACCACTCAAGGTCAGGAAGTGGATTGTGACCAACACATGAAAGGCTTCATGCCTCTCTCTCATCAAGTCTTCCTCTGTCTCCACAGGTTATTTCTGAAATTATACAGTGTACCCCTCTCTGTCTACCATAAGAGCACTGTTACAGCTTAGTTAGTTTTATCTTGAACTATTTATAGGCATGTATTCCAGTTTTTGATCCACTTCTTAGTCATTTTATCTTTTCTTAATTTACTGTGTCAGATTCTTATTCTCTCAGGACAAACTTGCGTGAAATCAATGTTCTCCTGACTCTGCCTCTCAACCATGCTGGTGTTACAATGGTATAATACTACATTTGCATTAGTGGACTTAATTTTCAGACAATATTGTATACACAGTGTAAGACTCTGGAGAGGCTCTGCCTGGGCCGCC
>CM052712.1:84870162-84894707 GCA_028551405.1 Uromys caudimaculatus
ACTGGTTATTGTTTGGCCATTCCCTGAGTCTTTCCCCCATTCCCCAAGCATGCATTTGTTGTATGCAGGATACACTAGTTTGGATGAGTTCATCTGACTATTGCACCTTTGGGGTTCCTGCCTGGCTAGAGAAGGTGTCCTCTTCAGGTTCAATATCGCAAATGTAGTGAGTCAGAGCTAACGTCACCAACATTGGTTCTTGACTGCCTCCATTATCCTAGGTTTCTGTATCTTCCTGGAGATGTCCCCCACATCCTCAGCTCTGTCAGTTGCAGGTTTGTAGTCATTTTCTGGCCATCTTGCCGTTCCTTCTGACCTTCTGCACACCTACTCCTTCCTGAATCCCCCATTCACTTTCCCATCTCTTCTACATTCCAGGTCTGCTCCTCCACCTGCCTCTTATGCCTATTTCATTATCCCTTCTAAGTGAGATTCAGGCATCCTTGCTAAGGCCTAATTTCTTGTTTGGATTCTTTGGTTTTGTGGAGTGTAGAATGGTACCTGTATGATACAGGTAGTGTTTACTGATAAATGAGTACAGACCATGCATATCCAATCGGTTACATCACTCAGAAGCATATTCTCAAGTTCTATCCATTTGCCTGCAAAATTCCTGATGTCTTTGTTTTTAATAGCTGAACAGCACTCCATTGTGTAGATGTATCACATTTTCTTTAACCTTTTATCAGTCAAGGGACATCTAGGTTCTCTCCAGTTTCTAGCTGTTAGGAATATACCTGATAGGGACATAGTTCAGCAAGTCATTGATAAAACCCAATACCTCTTCATGTTCAAGGTATTAGAGAAATCTGAGATACTGGGTATATTCCTAAACATAATCACAGCAATATACAACAAGCCAATAGTCAACATCAAGCTAAATGGAGAGAACCTTAAAGCAATTCCATTGTAATCAGGGACAAAATAAGGCTGCTTTCTCTTTCCCTAGTATTTAAGATAGTACTTGAAATTCTAGCCAGAGCAATAAAAAACTAAAGGAGATCAAGGGGATACAAATAGGAAAGGAAGAAGTCAATGTACACCTATTTGGTGATGATGTGATAGTATACATGAGTGAACCCAAAAATTCTGTCAGAGAATTCCTGTAGCTGATACACACCATCATCAATGTGGCTGGATACAAAATTAACTGAAAGAAAACAGTAACGCTGCTTTATACAAATAATAACTGGGCTGAGGAAGTAATAAGGGAAACAACACCCTTTACAATAGCTACTAATAATATAAAATAACTTGGTGTAACTCACCAAGCAATATGTGTGACAAGAACTTCCAATCCCTGAAGAATGAAATTGAAGATTACAAAAGATGGAAAGACCTTTTATGCACATGAATGGATAGAATTTATAGTAAAAATGACCAAAAGCTCATTGCTTTTGTAGTTATTAATTATTTATAAAACATCGATGATGTCCGCATAGCATTGTTAATGTATTTACTTGTCCCTTTATGTCTCTTAATTGGCATATCTCCTGCAAGAGAATATCTTATTCAAAAGCTGAAGAAATGGAGATTTGAGCCTTATTATTCAGTGTTCATCTGCAGTGATTTAGTGATTACTTTACAACTTCTCTGTCAATAAATAAGTGTGTGGGGGGAAACAGCAGAGTAATGTGAATACATTGTCAATGAAATACATGTTCAATATGTGAGCACCATTCTTTCTTTTGTACCCATGAATGTGATATTTGAGAAGGCAGTGACATACGATGATGTGCACTTGAAGTTTACTCGGGAAGAATGGGCTTTGCTGGATCCTTCCCAGAAGAGTCTCTACAAAGATGTGATGCTGGAGACTTACAGGAACCTGACAGCTATAGGTAAGACTGTTATTGTTGTTTCCAGTTTCAAAATAGAGGAAACAACTGTTTTTGCTTGTTGGTTTGCTTGCCTCATGGCTTTTGTTGTTAATTATTAATTTTCTTCTGTATTTTCAATTGCGAATGAGGGAGAATGAGGTGAATGAATTGGGCATTGTTCTAAGGTTAACTTAATATAGGACCTAAAATTTCCCCTAAAATCCAATAATTTGTCATCCATTTTTCTGGTTCTGTGTTATAGGCTATTACTGGGAAGACCACAGTATTGAAGAAAATTGTCCAAATTCGAGAAAACATGGAAGGTAATTTTGATGTGCATGCTGATCCAAATATGCCTCATAAGAAATCTTAATGTTTTTTTGAAGTTTTAGTTGAAAGTATCAGTGAAAGTCAGCAGAGCTTTAAGTATATTGGGTATTAAATTCTTTTTTTCTGTTTTTTGTTTCTGTTTGTTTGTTTTTTCGAGACAGGGTTTCTCTGTATAGCCTTGGTTGTCCTGGAACTCACTCTTTAGACCAGGCTGGCTTCAAACTCAGAAATTCGCCTGTCTCTGTCTCCCAAGTGCTGGGATTAAAGACATGCGCCACCACTGTCTGACTGGGTATTCAGTTCTTATAAATGCATGTACCTCTGTGTCAAATATTCGATTTGTGTTTCCAAGGCATTCCTTTCAGATCGAATACCTGGAAACAATGCCTTAACAGGTAGCACTATTTTAAGCACAGCCCCATTAGCACTACTCTGCAGAACTGCCAGCCTCTTCAGTCTTATAATTCAGAGATATAAAAACAATACACTGTAAACATTTCATATGTATATATATTCAAAATCTCAGAATAAGCAAATAGTACATAGTAAAGCGGATGTTACTCATATCCTTTTAGTATGGTAATTAACTTTAATGATAGGGGCAGTTCAGACAGTTAAGAAAGTTGTAGAGAAAACTTAATCCAAATACAACATGTCTATGAAGAACAAAAAGTCAAACTGTGTGAATGCAATGTGGATACATTTTATTTGTTATTCTTCCCTCCATAGGTGTATTATAAGGAACAGATATATTTATATCCTTATAAAAGTGAATCTATCTCTCATCTATCCATCAATCTATGTATCTATCTACATACACACACACACTCATCTGTCTGTCTATCTATCTATCTATCTATCTATCTATCTATCTATCTATGTATCATATATCATCTGTCTATCTCTTCTACATAAAGGATACAAGATTGTAGGCCTACGTGATATTTACAGAAACATTGTTCCTCTTTCTGTCTCAGGACATTTGGAAGATATGCAGTTCTCCCCAGTTAGTATAGATTTGTTGAACATGATACCATTTTATAGTTAATTGATTTTCCAGTTTCACCATGAATACATCAACAATGTCACACTGCAGAATACACCTATGAGTATTAGCATGTAGAAATTTTCTGTGCATCCCGGTATAGGTTTCAAATGTTGAACAGCCCATAGTATAGGAAAAAAAATTTTTTTTTTTTGAGACAGGGTTTCTCTGTCTAGCCCTGGTTGTCCTGGAATTCATGCTGTAGACCAGGCTGGCCTCGAACTCAGAAATCTACCTGTCTCTGCCTCCCAAGTGCGGGGATTAAAGGCGTGCGCCACCACTGCCCGGCAGGAAAATTTATGAATGCAATCTTGTGGTAAAACTCTGAGTTCTTGCAGGTTTGTCAGCCATGTGCAACACACCACATAGGAAAAGAATGCTGTAAGTGTGAGGCATGTAATCAATGCTCTCACCATCACAGGTAAGATACGAAGAGAATCATAATGAAGTAGAACACCATGGATATAAAGAAAATGATAAACCCTTATTATATCTGATTCCTCTTTTCACTTAGGAAACACTGTAAAATCAATTCATACAGATAAAAGTATCCATTAGTATACTGAATGGAGAAAACCATTCATATGTACCAATGACATACACAAGCATGGAAGAATTCATATTGTAGAGAAACTCTGAATATATGCAAAGTGATAAACATTTTGTATATCACAGGCATCGTCAGTGGGATGAAAGCACTGGTGCTGGAGAGAACCCCTATGAAGGTGTGCTATATAATGAAGAATTTCCAAGTCATAATCATCTTCAGATACATAAAGCAACACCTACAGGAGACTTTGTATACTATAGTGGTCTTCAAATACATACAGGAACACACACAGGAGAGAAACACTATGATTGTAACCCATGTAGTAAAGGCCTTGCATGCCACAGTCATCTGCAATGCTACAAGAGAATGCATAGTGGAGAGAAACACTACACATATGGCCAATGTTGTAAAGGATTTGCACAGATCAGTAGTCTTCAAAGGCATGAGAAAACAGATACTGGAGAAAAGACGTATGAATGTAACCAATATGATAAAGCCTTTGCCCATCACAGTGATCTTCAAGGTCATAAAAGAACACATACTGGAGAGAAGCCCTATGCATGTAAGCAATGTGGTAAAACCTTTACCTGTCACAGGTATCTTCGGGACCATGAAAGAAGACATACTGGAGAGAAGCCCTATGCATGTAACCAATGTGGTAAAGCCTTTGCCCATCACAGTGTTCTTCAGAGCCATAACAGAAGACATACTGGAGAGAAGCCCTATGCATGTAACCAATGTGGTAAAGCCTTTGCCAGTCACAGTGATCTTCAACGTCATAAAAGAAGACATACTGGAGAGAAGCCCTATGCGTGTAACCAATGTGGTAAAGCCTTTACCCATCACAGCCATCTTCAATGTCATAAAAGAACACACACTGGAGAGAAGCCCTATGAATGTAACCAA
Source organism: Uromys caudimaculatus (assembly GCA_028551405.1). NCBI lineage: Eukaryota > Metazoa > Chordata > Mammalia > Rodentia > Muridae > Uromys > Uromys caudimaculatus. Next base: position 84,874,814 of record CM052712.1, read on the forward strand.
TGTGATAAAGCCTTTGCCCATCTCTATGATCTTCAAGGTCATAAAAGAACACATACTGGAGAGAAGCCCTATGCATGTAACCAATGTGGTAAAACCTTTACCCGTCATAGCTATCTTCGGGTCCATGAAAGAACACATAGTGGAGAGAAGCCCTATGCATGTAACCAATGTGGTAAAGCCTTTGCCAGTCACAGAGATCTTCAATGTCATAAAAGAACACACACTGGAGAGAAGCCCTATGCATGTAACCAATGTGGGAAAGCCTTTACCTTATCCAGCCATCTCCAAAGTCATAAAAGAAGACATACTGGAGAGAAGCCCTATGAATGTAACCAATGTGATAAAGCCTTTGCCCATCACTGTGATCTTCATGGTCATAAAAGAACACATACTGGAGAAAAGCCCTATGCATGTAAGCAATGTAGTAAAACCTTTACCCGTCACAGCTATCTTCGGATCCATGAAAGAACTCATACTGGAGAGAAGCCCTATGAATGTAACCAATGTGGTAAAGTCTTTGCATATCCCAGCAGTCTTCAAAGGCATACAAGAACACATACTGGAGAGAAGCCCTATGAATGTAACCAATGTGGTAAAGTCTTTGCCTATCTTAGCAATCTTCAAAGCCATAAAAGAACACACACTGGAGAGAAGCCCTGTTAATATAACCAGGATGGTAATGATCCTTCTTTTCACAGTGAACATCAAAGTCATAAAGAAAAAAAAAAACAAAAAACAAACAAAAAAACCCACATACTAGAGGAAAACCCTGTGCATATAAACATTGTGGTAAATGTTTTGGACAGAATAGTAATATTCAGAGTTATAAAAGTATAGATACTACAGAGAACCCTATTGAATGTAATCAACATGGTGAATCCTTTGCTGTTACAGCCATAAGAAAATCCATAAAAGGACACATACTGTGGAGAAGGCCTATGAATATAACGAATGTGGTAAAGCCTTTGAACACATCCATGATCTTCAATGGCATAAATGAATGCATTGTGGAGAGAAGCCCTATGAATATAACCAATCCAGTAAAGGCTTTGCTCCTTATGGTGGTCTTCAAAGGCATTCCAAATGATACATTGTGATGAACCCCTATGCATATGGTCAACTTGATTAAGCCTTTGCATATCAGAGTCACCTAATGCATGAAAGGAATCATGGTGGAGAAATAATAGTGGTTAGCTGTGTCTGACTCTTTTCCTGATCTTGCAATGCTTTTCCAACTAGTTAAATCACCTTGCCTAAGATTTGTTCATATTCTTATTATTATATGTGATGTTTTGTTCACTTGATAATGCTCAAGAGTTCTGCTCTTTTTTTTTTTTTTTTAAAGGAAATGACAGAAGAGTGGATTCGGGCCGGGCAGTGGTGGCGCATGCCTTTAATCCCAGCACTTGGGAGGCAGAGGCAGGTGGATTTCTGAGTTTGAGGCCAACCTGGTCTACCAAGTGAGTTTCAGGACAGCCTGGGCTACACAGAGAAACCCTGACTCAAAAAAACAAAAAAAAAAAAAAAAAAAGGAAGAGTGGATTCGGGGGTGATGGTACATTGGGACAGTCATAAAGAATTTGGCAGAGGGTCATCCCACCCAGGAACAAAACCTTCAGCCTATAATCTTTCCTGCTTGAAAGATTTGCTGGGATAATGGTAGCACAGAGTTATCTGGGTTGCCAACTATTGACTGGTTTAATTGGAGCCCCATGATGGAAGAAGGAGTCTATAACTGACAAGTCTCCCTGGAAAAAAAGTTTGGCAAATTATTGGGCAGGAGAAATGCTCAGAAGAGGCAGGATTTTATTACAGGTACTAGCAGCCAACTTCTGCTTCTGATATGTTAAATAAGTTAGCTCTTTGTCCTGAGTTTCTTTGATATTTCACAATATAGATGCAAATGATCAAGTATTTGTGAATTATTTAATTCTACTTCATGGTATGTATGTTATCCAGCCCTTGCTTTTTTTTCTCTTTACTTGTTTAAATGATTTTTCTGCTTTTAATGACAATGCTGGGCTTCTTTGGAAAATCAACAGAGTATTGCACTATATAGTATGAATGAAATTTATCACTGATATTACCTCTTGATATTCTATTTCTCAGCTCTTTTGTCTCAAATTATTCATTTATATGTATTTTGTGTCTATGGGTATTTTGCTTGAATATAGATCAGTGAACTGCATTACAGAGAAGGTTACAGATCAACTAGAACTACTGTTGCAGAATGTCATGAGCCACCATGTGAGTGCTAGAACTGAGGTAGTGTCCTCTAGAGAAGCAGTCATTATTGTTAATCTCTAAGCTACCACTCCAGAATAATAGAACATACATTGAATAGAACAAAAACCTCAAAACAATGTAGTACATCAATATATTTAGGTGCATGTCCCAAAATTGCCCAGCTTCACACTGTACTCTGGGCCCTCCAAAGTGTTGATTTTGGGATGAACACTGGACAAATGAGTATGATCACTTCCTTGAAGGCTTCAAAATCTCACTAGGGACAAGAATTTGTTTTGATAATGTACATGGGCTGGGCGGTGGTGGTGCCCGCCTTTAATCCCAGCACTCGGGAGGCAGAGGCAGGTGGATTTCTGAGTTCGAGGCCAGCCTGGTCTACAGAGTGAGTTCCAGGACAGCCAGGGCTACACAGGGAAACACTGTCTTGAAAACAAACAAACAAACAAAAAAAGTTAATGTACATGGAAAAAGTATCTTTCATTTGTAAGTCACAAAACTGTGTCCCTTGTTGCTCAAGGAACAATGCTTAAATACACTGTTGCTAATACACCTTTGGTATCAATCTCAAAATAAGTCTTTTTCACATAGATTTCTTTTGCAATACTTTCATCATGTTAATAATGGCAATATTTCTCTAAATAACTGTTTTTCAAAAGAGTTCTCATTGTTTTTGTTAGTAAATCTCATTAGTAGGTTATCTAATTTTTTTTTTAATTAGGGTCAGTGTTTCCATTGTGAATATTGCCACTTTTTCTCCTGTTTACTTAACTTTCCCTACGTGACTCCATTTTTGAAGCTGTATATTCATGCAGTACAACCATGTCTCCAACATTGTTTTTCTTTCTGCAGCACTCACATAAAATCCAGCATGGTGGAACATTTCTGTAATGGGGGAGGGATAAAGAACGATCCTTGAACCCATGGCTCAGACCACATATGTGGCAGAGGAGTGCCTTGTTGGCCATCATGGGGAGGAGAGGCCCTTGGGCCTCAGGATGTTAGAGGCCCCAGTAAAGGGGAATGTCAATGTTGGAATACAGGAGTGGGTGGGCAGGTTGGTGGGAGGTGGAATGCCCTCATAGAGTCGGGGGAGGGGGAGGGGACGGGGGTTTCCAAAGAGGAGACCGAGAAGGGAAAACATTGGAAATGTAAATAAAATATCAAAAAGTAAATAAGTAATTTAATAGGAAAAAAAAAAAACAACAAAAAAAAGAACGATCCTTGAAACTCAGTGGGAAGCCAGCCTGGCTGAATCATAGAGCTTCTGGTTTAACAGGAGATTGTGACTCAACAAATAAGGTAGAGTACAGCTGTGGAAAATCACACATTATAATATTATAATGTAACATAATGTACAATTATATATTACATATATTTCAACTTAGTGAATGTTCACTTAACATAGCATGTCTTCGATGCCTGGGTTGATGACTTCAGTACTTTCCAAGAGTATATGCAAGTATATAAGAAATCAATAGAAAAGTATAAACAGTGATATCACTGTCTATGTACAACTTAAGAAATATGCCTGCTTTATGCTCTTCAAGGGTCAAAAATAGCTATTTAAAATACAATGCAGGATAAAGTCCTAACCCCTTTCTTCTGTATTCCTTCCATATCTGGGATTACATTGCTATCCAGCGACTGTAGTTTTAGTCAGTATGGGAGCCAGAGCCTAGGTTTGTGACACATCCAGATTCATATGTGAGTGTTGGGATACAAACTCACATCCTCATGCTTGGACAAAAGCACTTTACCAAAGTAGGCTTCTCCGCAATCCAGTGTTAGCTGGACACATGCAGGATTCCTTACAATGAAATTCTTCTTTCACCTGTAAAGGTTTCTTTCTCTTCCTGGTTTTGGCTGGCTTTGTTTTTGAGACCTGCTCTCAAGTCGTAGGCATGCAGCACTGTGCTCAGTTTATGCTGGGAAATGAACCAGCAATGTGGCAGCCAGTGCATACCTGATGGCCCTGGGTGCTGTAAGAAAGAAGACTGCAAGCCACTAAGAAGCATTCCTTTGTGGCTTCTATATCAGTTTCTACCTCCCAGTTCCTGCCTTGAGTTCATGCCATACTTGGATGAGAGACTACTGGCTTTAAGATGCAATGAGTCCTTTCTTCCCCATCTTGGTTTGGGTTTTGGTTTTTTATGAACATAGAAAACCTAATAAAGACACCACGATCTTCCTTAAGAATAAGAATCGGTCTCAGTAAATTAAGAAAAGAAGAATTGACTAAAGAGTGGATTGGAAACTTGAATGGATGCTGTAAACACTAGAATATAAAAGGAACTACACAGTAATAGTTCTCTGATATTAGACAGAGAGAGACACATTGTTCCATTTCAGTAATAACACAGGGAAGCAGGAATTCTTGATGAGAGTGGGGCATAACAGCCTTTCTTGTGTTGGTTACAATCTACTTCCAGACCTTGAGTGGTGTTTGCAAAATATTTTGTTTTAGGGTAATTCACCAAGCTGTATTTAAAAATGATTCTTCATTTTACTTCCTTTACAGTATATTTTTTATATTTTGATCATATTTTTTTCATTTCCCCTTTTTTAAACTGCTTTAAAATTTTTCGGACCTACCCAGCCCCCAAACTGTATTTTCCTTCCCTCCTTGTCTCTGTCTCTGTCTCTGTCTCTCTCTCTCTCTCTCTCTCTCTCTCTCTCTCTCCCTCTCTCTCTCCCAAAACAACCCAAATAAAGAAAAAAAAAAACCAAACTACCACAAAATTGAAAAAGGCAAATTTAAAAAACATCAGGAAGTTCAGCAGTAGCCCCCTTTCCTTGCTCTCAGAACCTGACCTGCAACATCTTGCTACAAGTGAAGGCTCCCATTGGCTGCTATCAGCACCAGTCACCAGTTGATGACTCCACACTCAATCCTGTTCAACTTACCTTTGTCAAAGCTGCACTTCAACACATGGAAATAATTTCTGATGTTTGAGGTATTTATAGGAAACCCTTTTACTAATGAGGCATCATGCTATAACACATTCCTGACATTCAGAGTATATACACAAGTACGCACAATCTCGAGTGCACACACACTCAAACATACACACACACACACACACACACACACACTCTCTCTCTCTTTCTCTCTCTCTCTCTCTCACACACACACACTGCTTTCCCAGTAGAATTTTCCATATAGGTTATCAACTGACCTTCAGTGTTAGTTGTCTATCCTCTTACTCACTTCTCTGTTGTCCCCTCATCCCCTCTCACTTAATCCTATTCTAGATTCAATGCATCTCAGTATAACAGTAATTCTTATTTCTCCTGCCTTTGAAAATCCTCTCATCATGTCTAAAGCTCAAAAGCTAACTTCTATATGTAAGGGAAAACATGCAGTATTTGTCTTTGTGGTCTAGGTTACTTCATTTAAGGTGACTGCTTCTAGAAACATTCATTAACATGAAGATTTCATTCTTTCCTTAGTATTAACACCTGAATAACTTTCCAGTGTGGCAGCACAGCACATTTTCAGTATCCATTTATCAGTTGATGTACATTGCAGCTGTTTCCAATTGCTGGCTATAATGAACAGAGTAGGAGGGATCAGGGATGAGCAAGTGTTTCTGTAGCCGTACATAGAGAACTTTGGGTCTATACATAAGAGTATTAAGGCTGGATCTCCCACTGAACAATTTATTGCTTTTTTTTTTGAAAAAAAAAATGTGTAATTATCAAAATATCCAGTTTAGCTCTTGGTACAGACTCAGTGTCTCCACGGTTGTTCCTGTTGGCCCTTTCTCCCATCCCCAGTCATTTGTGACTCTGCTGACCACAGAATATCCATCAGGGACCCAAAGCTGCCACAGTACGCTAGAACTCAGCTATGGGAGTTTCATAGCTGAATTCTGGAGGATGCATATTGTCTTGGATGTTGATATTTGTATTTTATTAATTGAGATTTAAGAATCTAGAGTTACAATATTTGATGTATTTCTTAGTGAATATAATCTGATTTTCTCTTTGTTACATGGGTATTATGTATTTTGTTTTGTTAGGTTTTGTTTGGGTTTGGTATTGCCTTCTCTGGTGCAAAGAGCTCCCTGTCCCATCCAGCCCGGAGGGCCTTCCCGGAAGGAACTATCGACCAGGGTCCGAAGTGCCCTGCCTGCAGGACACTCAGGTGCTGAGGGGAGAAACTGCCGGCGGTGGAAAGAGGCAGGAGTCAAGGAATTTGTGAGGGCAAGACAGTGTTCCGATCAAGCCCCAAATATGGATTTATTGCTACACTTTAGGGCGGGAAATGGCAGAGGAAGGGGGATTCCAAAAGGTACCCAGATGTCAACCATAGTTGTGAGTCATCGTTGTCTTGAAGCTGCAGGCCACTTCAAACAGGATGTCTTATCCCTTGCTGGAAGCAGTGAGAATGGGAAGGAATCAAAGGAATGCCTGCTGTGGAAACGGAACACTTTGACTTGCTAATTAAGTTAAGCCTGGGACACTCTGGCTATCTGATTAAGAGCAAGGCCTTAGATTCAAACAAGGCTATTTGGTCTCCATCAGGGAAGGAATCAAAGGAATGCCTGCTGTGGAGCCTGGGACACATTGACTTGCTAAGTAAGTTAAGGCCATAGGCCCAATTAAGCCAAGGCCTTTTGGTCTCCAACACTGTGGTCCTAGCCAACTTTGTCCACTGTTTGTTCCTGAAGTTCCAGTCTAGGGTGAGGGCTGACAGTTCCTTGGTAGAGTGCTGTACGGGTCTGAAGATACAGAGGACTAGAAGGAAATGTTGTAGCTAGGCTGGAAAGAGCTAGGAGTTCTCTGCATCCTACCAAAAGCCTGAGTCCCTAGAGGGTGAAGAGTAGGCCCTGCTCATGTGGACAGGTTGAAGCTGGACTGAGGCTAAATCTAGAGAGACCAGAATGGATGGCAGGAAGGAGGACGAAACTCCCATAGCTGAGTTCTAGCATACTGTGGCAGCTTTGGGTCCCTGATAGATATTCTGTGGTCAGCAGAGACACAAATGACTGGGGATGGGAAAAAGGGCCAACCGGAGCAACCATGGAGACACTGAGTCTGTACCAAGAGCTAAACTGGATATTTTGTTAATTACACATTAATATTTAAGATATTGGAAAACACACATATGATTGATGGGTACTTTCTTTAGAAGAAATACTGAATGAAAAAGTTATGAAACATGTGTCCTTGTTGTATGTTGGAGTGTATTTTGTGTATATACCCAGTAGTGGTATAGCTGGGTCTTCAGGTAGAATTACTTTTAGTTTTCAGAGGAACCACCAGTTGTTTTCCAGAGTGTTTTTACCATCTCGCAATCCCACTAGCAATGGGGCAGTGTTCCTCTTTCTCCACATCCTCGCCAGCATCTGCTGTCTCCTGAGGTTTTGATCTTGGCTATTCTGATTCATGAAAGGTAGGATCTCAGAGACATTTTGATTTGTATTTCCCTGATAAATAAGGATATTGAACATTTCTTTAGGTGCTTCTAGGCCATTGGAGATTCCTAGGTAAAGAGTTCTTTTTTTTAGGTACGTACTCTATATATAATATTGTTATTTGTTTCTCTGGAGTCTAATTTCTTTGAGTTCTTTGAATATTTTGGATATTAGCCCTCTATCACATGTAGGGTTGGTAAAGGTCTTTTCCTAATCTGTAGGTTTCCATTTTGTCTGGTTGACATTGTCCTTTGCCTTACAGAAGCTTGCAATTGTATGAGATTCAATTTGCCAACACTTGATCTTAGAACATGAACCTTTGGTACTCTGTTCATGAAAATTTCTCTTTGCAGATGTTTTCAAGGCTCTTTCTCACCTTATCTTTTATTAGATTCAGTATATCTGGTTTTATGTGGAGGCCCTTGATCCATTTGGACTTGAGCTTTGGAGATAAGAATGGCTCAGTGGGCCAGGCAGTGGTGGTGCACATCTTTAATCACAGCACTTTGGAGGCAGAGGCAGGCAGATTTCTGAGTTTGATGCCAGCCTGGTCTACAGAGTGAGTTCCAGGACAGCCAGGGTTACACAGAGAAACTCAGTGTCAGGGAAAAAAAAAAAATGAATGGCTCAATGTGCATTCTTTACAGGCTGTCTACCAGTTGAACCAGCACCATTTGTTGGAAATGCTGTCTTTTTTCTACAGGATAGTTTTGGGTTCTTTGTCAAGGATCATGTGAATATGGGTATGGGTATTTATTTCTGAGTCTTCAATGCTATTCCATTGATGTACTTACCTGTCTCTGTACCAATACCATGCGAGTTTGTTTGTTTGTTTGTTTGTTTTATCACTATTGCTTCGTAGTACTACTTCAGGCCAAGGATGGTGATTTACCCCAGAAGATCTTTTATTGTTGAGAATAGTTTTCACTATCCTGGGTTCTTTGCTATTTGAGATGAATTTGAGAATTGCTCTTTCTAGTTCTGTGAAGCATTGAGTTGCAATTTTGATGGGGACTACATTGAATCTGTAGATTGCTTTTGGTAAAATGGCCATTTTTACTATGTCAATCCTGCCGATCCATGAGCAGTTGAGATCTTTCCACCTTCTGAGGTATTCTTTGATTTCTTTCTTCAGAGACTTGAAATTCCTGTCGTACAGATCTTTCACTTGCTTGGTTAGAGTCACACCAAAATATTTTATATTATTTGTGACTATTGAGAAAGGTGTTATTTCCCTAATTTCTTTCTCAGCCCATTTATCGTTTGGTTAGAGAAAGGCTGTTGATTTGTTTGAGTTAATTGTACATCTAGGAACTTTGCTAAAGTTTTTGGGGTCACTTATATATACTATTTATATCATCTGCAAATTGTGATATCTTGAATTTTTCTTTTCCAATTTGTATCCCTTTGACCTCCTTCTGTTGTCTAATTGACCTGGCTAGAAATTCGAGTACTGTATTGAATAAATTGGGTGGAAGTGGGCAACCTTGGGTTGTCCCTGATTTTTGTGGGATTGCTTTAAGTTTCTCTCCATTTCTTCGATGTTGGCTATTGGTTTGCTATATTGCTTTTATTATGTTTAGCTATGGTCCTTGAATCTTTCCTAGACTTTTAACATGACAGGGTGTTGTATTTTGTCAAGGCTTTTTCAGGATCTAAATAGATGATCATGTTGTTTAGTTTCTTTGAGTTTGTTTATATAGTGGATTACTTGATGGATTTCTGTATATTGAAACCAGCCCTGCATCCCTGGGATGAAACCCTCTTGATCATGGTGAATGACCATTTTGATGTGTTCTTGAATATGGTTTGCAAGAATTTTATTGAGTATTTGCATGCTCCACAATGTTGATAGCAGTCTCATTTATAATAACCAGAAGCTGGAAACAACCCATATGTCCCTCAACAATAGAATGGATACAGAAAAAAGAAGGTATATTATCAAAATGGAGTGCTACACAGCTATTAAAACACATGACTTTATGATATTTGCAGGCAAATGGATAGAACTAGAAAATATCGTTAATGACATAATTCACATGCAAAAAAACACACATGGTATGTACTCACTGATAATTGGATATTATCCCCAAAACTCAGAATAATCAAGACCCCCGTGCTGGGGAGACCCTCGCTCAAGTCTCGGGAAGGCGCGACCCCCCAAGAACTCACGAAAGACCGTCTTGCTGCAATTACATGAGGTTTATTGGGGGTCCAGTGCACTGGGCTCGCGCTCATAACCCACACAGGGGCATAGGAGTTTGACCCCAAGCAGCTGAAGTCAGGGGTATTTAAAGGAAAAAAACCACAAAGCAAGGAAAGAACCACAAAGCAAGGAAAAAACCACAAAGCAAGGGGTGGGGAATGGAAAGAATTTGCATTATGGGGAAGTACAGATTGTTCTAAGATAATCACAAGGCAGTTGGACAAACATTTTTGTGGTTAGCTAGTTCCTGAAACATTGTGCCTCTGGCCCTGGGGCCAGGCCAAGGTCACCCGTTTCTTAGGAGAAGGAACGCAGCCGGGTGGGGTTTTGCCCGGGCATGTAGATTCTAGTCTCGGCTCTAAGTTTGCTAGAGGTCTAACCTTCCTCATAAGGGGTCAGGTCTTTCAATATAACCCACAAAGGACATGAAGCTTAAGAAGAAGCAAGACATCCTCTTCAATCCTACATAGAAGGCAGAACAAAATAATCACAGGAGGTTGAGAGAGGGAGTAATTTGGGAGGGAGAGAGGAAGTGAAGTGAAGAGACAGTAGAGAAGAACAAAGGGTCCAGAATTGAATAGAACTATGTAGCAGCAGGGGATGGGAAACTAGAAAATCTCAGAAGCCAGAGAAGCGATAGGCTCCCAGGACTCAATAGACATGATATTAGCTGAAATGAACAACAAAGGGGATATAGAATCTATAGAGACTACCTCCAGGAGACATGTACGGCCCCAAGTTGAGGGATGGTGTCACGCGCCCATCTCAAAAATTTTAACCCAGAATTGCTCCTGTCTAAAGTAAATGAAAAGACCAAAAAAACAACAACAACAAAAAAAAGGATTCAGAGACTGAAGGAAAGGCCATCCAGAGATCTTCATACCTAGACATCCATCCCACCTGCATACACCAAATGTCAACACTATTGCTGATGTTAAGAAGCACTTGCTGACAGACTGTCCCCTTAGAGGATCTATCAACAGAAGACCAAGACAGATGCAGATACTCACTGTCAACCACGGGACTGAGCCAAGGGACCCCAGTGAATGAGCTAGAGGAAGGACTAAAGGAGCTGAAGGGGATTGTAACACAAAATCAACTAACTTGACCACCCAGAGCTCCCAGTGACAAAACCATCAAAGAGTTTAAATAGAGGGATCCAAGGCTCCAGCGACATATATATAGCAGAGGATGGACTTATTTGTCAGCAGTGAGAAGGGAGACCCTTGGTCCTTAGAGGCTTGTTGCCCTAGAAGAGGGGGATGCTAGAGCAGTGAGTTTGGAGTGGGTAAATGGGTGGAGAAGCACCCTCATAGAGACAAACTGGGGGGGCGGTGTGGTTGGGTCGAGGAGCTGAATCCAGGAAGGGGTTATCATTTAAAATGTAAACTAATGATTAATAAATAAAAAGGAGAAAGCAAGGAAAAGAAAACTTATGAAAATTAATTGTAGAAACACAAGGGGGAAACCTGCGAAAGTGCAGATATAACAGCTAGTAAAGTATAACTGATAATGTCTAGAGCTCCAAAGGATCTTGGGAACTAGCAGATCTAGACGTGAGCAATTATTCCAAGAAGTAGTGTGTAAGGCAGAGCATGAACATCTGCCTATCAGGAACATTCTTCAGGAGTGGATCTAGTCAAATTCTCTACCACTGAGTTAATCCTGGTGGTAAAGAATTTTTCACATCCATATTTTACCCTGCAATGTCACAAGAGCCATGTCATATGACAAGAACCTTGTCATTTAACTGCAGAGAGTGCTGGTGTCTTAGTCAGGGTTTCTATTCCTGCACAAACATCATGACCAAGAAGCAAGTTGGGGAGGAAAGGGTTTATTCAGCTTACACTTCCATGCTGCTGTTCATCACAAAAGGAAGTCAGGACTGGAACTCAAGCGGTCAAGGAGCAGGAGCAGATGCAGAGGCCATGAAGGAATGCTGCTTACGCTGCTCCTGGCTTGCTCAGCCTGCTTTCTTACAGAACCCAGGACTACCAGCCCACAGATGGTACCACTCACAAGGGTCCCTCCCCCCTTGATCAGTAATTGAGAAAATGCCTTATCGTTAGGTCTCATGGAGGCATTTTCTCAACTGAAACTCCCTTCTCTGTGATAACTACAGCTTGTGTCAAGTTGACACACAAAACTAGCCAGTACAATAAGCAGTTCTGTAGCTCATGACCCAAGAAAAAAAAACAGATTAAATCCATAGTAGTAGGAGAAACAAAAAGAATCATTGGCAGAGGCTGATGCAGTCATGTTCTAGCAATCACTGTAGGTGTAATGCTAGAACATAAGGCCAGCCACCTGTGTACAACTTTGAGAATCTTACTCATATTGCACAAGTAATATACACATGTCAAGTCCTGTTGGTGCCCAAAAACATAAGAGTAAGTGGCCATGGCAGGCACATCCCTGATTGGGTCGGGGGTAGCAGAGATGAAATGTGGATTTAGAAAGTATTAAACCAGGGATACTTGAGGGAAATGTATGCTAGCCCCAGGGAGGATTAAAAATGCCCAGCCTTTAGCCTAGTCAAGGCAAATCAAAATTAATTATTGTGTGTGTGTGTGTGTGTGTGTGTGTGTGTGTGTGTGTGTGTGTGTGTGTGTGTCTTTTATCCATGAATCTAGAGCTCCTGGGCTGGTACAACATGAGTGCACCTGACTGGGACCCAAAGCAGTTTATATATTCTCAGCCTCATTAGGTTGTGGGAAAACTTTAGTAATGCACTACAGTGAGTGACATTTTACAGCTTGTGAGCACACTTAACATCACTGACTTGCACACTTTAAAATGCAAACGTCAGTAGCTGTGGAGACAGCTCAGTTGACTATGTTCCTACTGCACAGCATGGGGGCTTGAGCTCAGATCCCCAGCACATACATAAAAACTAGCTCTGTGGTGCCTGTTCATAATGGGGGAAGAAAACCAGAGGATTCATGGAGCTCACGCAGCATCCAATCTAGCTGAATCAGTAAATTTCAGGCTTAACAAGAGATCCTAACTCAAAGAATAATGTGGAGTGCAACTGAGTTTTAATAATATAATGTATGCAACATAATATTAAATATATATATAATATATATATATTATATATAAGTATTTGTTTAGATGTCATAGTCTTTCTCTGATACCTGAGTTCATGACCTTGTACTTCACAAGAATATATTAATATGTAAGAAATCAGTACAAAAATGTAACTAGCAATTTTACTACCTCCTTGAGAACTAAAAACAGTGCTGCCTATCTCAAATTCATTTGAAAAAATTATGTATTTAAAAAGCAACGAGAATCGGCGGTTATTCATAGAGGGCTTGCAACCTCCTCAGTGATGAGACTACAGGCCTGTTCCCCAGGTCTGTTGGTCCTGGATGCTATAAGAACACAGGCTGAGCAAGCCATGAAAAATAAGGAGAAAGCCAGTATGCAGAACTCCATGGCTTCTATATCAGGTGCTACCACCAGATTCTTGCCTTGAATTCCTGCCCTGATGTCCCTGGATGACAGACTACACGCTTTAAGATGAAACAAGCCCTTTCTCCCCCAACTTACTTTTGGTCATGATATTTTATCAAAATAGAATCCTGAACTAACATACCTGGATAGTCACAAAATATTCAGGACACAGAGTCAGTTATAAGAATAAGGGGAAATATGTCTTCCTTCCAGTTCAAAGTGAAAACAGTATAGCAATGTCTTCCAGACAGATGTTGAAACAATGCTGCCGAGTATCCGCTGTGTGCTGAGTGAGACTCACAGTCCATTCGCAGTGACCTAAATTCTGTGATCTCCAAGGCCCTTTCCTTCTAAAATATTTTTTTTAAAGGTGAGCTAGACTCAAGGTATATCCCAAATTACATTTCCAAACAGTACAGGAGTATTAAGAGGAATGTGGTGGAACTTAATACTATTCAGCTTAATGAACAGTATGTCCAATGTTGATGGCAACTTTAGCCAAAGTATCTTGGGAAAGGAAATTAGCATATTAAGAATATCTAGGCAAAGGACACATGCAAAATTTCTACATTACTTTTCTAAATTTTCTGTATATACAATATTATCTGAAAATTAAGTCCACTAAGGCAAATGCAGTATTATACAAATGTAACTCCAGCATGGTTGGGAGTCAGAGTCAGGAGAACATGGATTTCAGGCAAGTTTGTCCTGAGGGACTAAGCATCTGACACAGTAAATTAAGAAAAGATAAATTGACTAAGAAGTAGATGAAAAAATAGAATACATGTCCATAAATAGTTCAAGACAAAACTAACTAAGCTGTAACAGTGCTCTGATGGTAGACAGAGTTACACTGTATAATTTCAGAAATAACCCATGGAAACAGAGGAAGTCTTGATGAGAGAGGCATGAAGCCTTTCATGTGTTGGTCACAATCCACTTCCTGACTTAGAGTGGTGTTTACAAGGTATCTTCTTTTAAAGTATTTTGGCACACTGTATTTAAAAATTCGTTTTACTTAAATTTCCATACAATATATTTTGATCATATGTTTTATTTTCCACAAATTCTCCCACATTCTTTTCACCAATACACTACTACACCTAACTCAGTGTTCTCTCCCCCTTCAAAAATAAATAAATGAATGAATGAATGAATGAATGAATGAATAAATAAATAAATAAATAAATAAATAAATAAAACTCAAAAATGAGAATTAAAGAAAGAGAGAATCAGCAAGAAAATAAAAACCAAAACAAAACAAAACTGCACAAAAACCACATGGCTTGTATGGATCCTGTGCATGGGCCCTGCCCTGGAGTTTTACAGACATTCCCACTGACATTTTACTGGCAAAAACTGATATGCATGTTACTCCTATTGTTCTGGATAAAATCTGTTTCCTTGGATAGAATCTGTTTCTTTGGAGTCATCTGCCTCCTCTGGCTGTTACTTCCTCTCTGTTCTTTCTTCTGCATAGAAACCTGAGCCTTAAGGGAAGGGATTTGCTGAAGAACAAAATACTCACAGGAGGAAATATGGAGAGAAAATATGGAGCAGAGACTGAAGGAAAGGCTATCCAGAGACTGCCCCACCTGGGGATCCATCCCACATACAACCTCCAATCACAGACACTATTGTGGATGCCTGGAAATGCTTGCTGACAGGACCTGATATGGCTGTCTCCTGAGAGGCTCTGCCTGAGCATGATAAATACAGAGGCAGATTTGTAGCCAAACATTGTACTGAGCACAGGGTCCCAAATGGAGGAATCGGAGAAGGGACTGAAGGAGCTTAGTGTATTTGCAATCCCATGGTGGGAGCAACAGTGTCAACTGGCCAGAATCCCCAGAGCTCCCGGGGACTGGACCCCCAACCAAAGAGTACATATGGAGGAAACCATTGCTCTGGCTGCATATGTGGCAGAGAATGGCCTTGTTGGACATCAGTGGATGGAGCAGCCCTTTGGTCTGAGGGGGTTTGATGCCCCAGAGCAGGGGAATGCCAGGACAGGAAGACAGGAGTGGTGTGGAGCACACTCATAGAGTAAGTGGTAGGGGAGATTGGAGAGGGAATTTCCCAAGGGGAGACCTGGAAAGGGGAAAACATTTGAAATGTAAATAATGTAAAAAACAAACAAACAAACAAAAAAACAAAAAAAAACCAAAAAACAAAGGTGGCCAGCCTGTGCCCTTCTCCCAGGTTTCCTCAGTCCCCACATGTTACATTTTATGATTGGCAAAATCACCAGGGAGCTCAGGTAATGGGCTGCACTGCTCGCAGCTGCACTTTCTTATGTAATCTGTTAGACTCGGGGGAGTCTTAACTTACCGAAGACCCTCCGAATGGACACACAAGGAGTTGGGGATTGATGCAAAATGCAAGAGAAATCTATTGATTGATCAGCATGCTGAGGTTGCTCTACATATCAGGACAGGTGAACGATCTAGTGGAGCCCATTCAGGGACCTTATATAGGAATTTAGAGCAGCCACCATTAGTTTTAATGTGATTGGCAGAACAGTGTGGCTTTTAAACTGATTGGTCTTTAGGGAATGAGGTATCAGGGGCTTAATCAGCCCCTCCCTTCCAGCCTAAGTGCTTTCTAACATGTTTCTTCCATGTGCTCGGAGGGGGGAGGGGACCCTGGTGAATGTCTCAAGTTCTCAGGCTGACCTCTCGAATCCAACCAAATTTACTACATGGTCTGTTTCATCTATCATTTACCCACCTCTCTGTTTAACTCAGCACTCTGTGTTTTAACTGGAATTTTTTATTTTAGAACATCTAGTTTCCTGATATCTTTATATATTTTTGTATATTATGAATCTATCAGATGTGGATATGGTAGGAATACTTTTCTCTTTCTTTTGGCTGCCTATTTGTCCAGTTGGCTGAACTTTTCCCTTACAAAAACATCACTGTTTCATGAGATCTAATTTATGAATTGTTGCTCTTTTGTTTTTTGTTTTTTTGTTTTTGTTTTTGTTTTTGTTTTTTTTTTGAGATAGGGTTTCTCTGTGTAGCCCTGGCTTTCCTGAAACTCAGTCTGTAGACCAGGCTGGCCTTGAATTCAGAAATCCACCTGCCTCTGCCCCCCAAGTGCTGGGATTAAAGGTGTGAGCCACCACTGCCCGGTGGAATTGTTGCTCTTAGTGCCTGCACTATTAGTGTTCTGTTCAGAAGACTGTGTCCTGTGTCAGTGAATTCAGGGACATTCACCCTTCCTCTTCTGTCAGGTTCACTGTGTCTGGTTTTATTATAAGCCTTTAATCCACTTGGATATGAGCTGTTTTTTTTTTTGTTGTTTGTTTGTTTGTTTGTTTGTTTGTTTTTCTTTTTTTGAGACAGGGTTTCTCTGTGAAGCCTTGGCTGTCCTGGAACTCCCTCTGTAGACCAGGCTGGCCTCGAACTCAGAAATCCACCTGCCTCTGCCTCCTAGGTGCTGAGATTAAAGGAGTGTGCCACCACTGCCCAGCTGGATATGAGTTTTGTGCAGGGTGAAGAATAAAGATCTATTTGCATTCTTTTCTGTATAGAGCTACAGATGAGAAGCACCACTTTGCTAAGCTAAATCGAGGGCAGAGTGACATGATTCCTCCCCCCCGAGAAAGGGCTTTAGTGTGAGCCTTCAGGAATGTTGTTGGCTGCTATGGCTGGATGTAAGGCTTGTTTGTATATTAAGGTTCCTACATTCTGAATCCAGTAGCAGTGGAGGACGTTCTCTTCAGAGGAATGTCCAGTAGGTGGGGTTTGGCTATACCTCAGCAAAATGGTAAACACTGGATCTTCAGGACAGTCCTTAAGACTATGGAAAGAATCTCTAAATACAAAAGTTTCAAAATATATAATTTCTCAACTATGCAAAATATAATGATGCAATATGAATGTTATGAGAGGTTTTTTCACGAATCAAAAAAAAACCCAAAGCAATCTGCACATGATGCAATTTGGGAGAAAGATACAAAGGCAGGGAATTAAAAAGCCAGGCCTAGTCCTGTATTCAAGGTCACCATGAGACACTGCAGGTCCTTGCCCAGAAGTAGTTAAAAATGGTAATTTCATCGCAGGGTTCCATCCAACTAGCTTAGGCTAGTGCTTAACAAAGGCAGACAGATCACTGAATTATTCTGGAAATTACTCTTGCTGTAATCTGTCCTGTAAGAATGAAAGGGCTTGGGTCAACAGATGCTCAGATACTCCAAAGGAAACCTGAAGTTAATGTTGGGTAAAAAGAACTGCTTGGAGAACACTCTCTCTCTCTCTCTCTCTCTCTCTCTCTCTCTCTCTCTCTCTCTCTCACACACACACACACACACACACACACACACACACACACACAAAGTGGAGTATGGACAGATCTCTTACAATAACGAGAAAGCAAGACAAGGACACAGAGATCTTTTAGAGTAGCAAGCAAGCAGAATAAAGACACAGAGATCTCCAGGGAGAAAGCAGAACACAGAGAGAAACAGAATGGAAAGCTGTATCCAGCAGAACAAACTTCATCAGCTTGAATTCAGTTTGGCTTCCAGTCATCCTTTCACTGTTCCCAGACACCCCTGCTCTCAGAACACCCTCAGAGTTAAGGCTTTTTCTTGGCGCCATTGTTTACGGTGCTGTGTTTTTCTCAGTGTGTCTAGGTGGATTCCTTAGCAAACACCACCTGTCCGTATGTGTTTGGATTTATCTCTGAGTCTTCAACTCTATTCCATTGATCAACCTGTGTGTTTGTATTCCGATACCATGAAGTTATTTTATTGTTCCAGACTGCTGTAGCTCTCCAGGACTTTTGTCCTGGGAACTGGAAGTTGTCCTTCCAAGGTTTATAAACTCTTATCCCTAAGGCTTTACTCAATTTCGTAGTGATCTTCCTCCCTTTGTGTTTGGAATGCTGGGCTTGAAATGAAATGCACTCCTATTGAAAGACCTCTCAGCTGGGGAGACCCTCACTCAAGTCTTGGGACAGCACGATCCCCCAAGAACTCTCCAAAGACCGTTTTTTTTTTTTTTACTTTTTTCTGTTTTATTTTTCCCCATGGTTTATTATTATTCTTTAATCATTTTTTTTATAGTCCAGACTTTATCCCCCTCTGGGTTCACCCTCCAATTGTTCCACATCCCACACCTCCTCCCCTCAACGCCCCGTCTCCAAGAGGATGTCCTCACCCCACCCCCATCCCACCAGACCTCCCCACTCCCTGGGGCCTCAAATCTCTTGAGGGTTAGGTGCCTCTTCTCTGACTCAGTCCAGATCTGGCAATCATCTGCTGTATATGTGTTGGGGACCTCATATCAGCTGGTGTATGCTGCCTGGTTGGTTGCTCAGTGTCAGAGATCTCAGGGGTCCGGGTTAGTTGATAATGCTGATCTTCCTATGGGATTGCCCTCCTCCTCAGCTTCATGGGTCAGTCATGATAGGCCCCTGTACAACATAGCATCAGTAATAGTGTCAGGCCTTGGGGCCTCCCCTTGAGCTGGATCCCAATTTGGGCCTGTCACTGGACCTCCTTTTCCTCAGGCTCTTCTCCAAAGACCGTTCTTGCTGCAAACGCACGAGGTTTATTTGGGGAACCAGTGCACTGGGCTCAAGCTCATAAGCCACACAGGGGCAGAGGAGTTCGACCGTGAGCAGTGAAAGTCAGGGGTATTTAAAGAAAAAAAACACAAAGCAAGGAGTGGGGAACGGAAAGAATTTGCATTATGGGGAAGTACAGAATGTTCTAAGTTAAGTCACAAGGCAGTTGCACAAAATTTTTGTGGTTAGCTAGTTCCTGGACCATTGTGCCTCTGGACCTGAAGGAATAAGGAAGCTGGCTAAAAATTTTTCCATTTGCCTTCTGGCTAACCCAGTTAACAATAGCAGGTGAGTCCCCCAAACCTCAGGGCTCATAGTTAAACTGTATCTGAACTCTATGTACCCATAAATTCTGGGAAATTGTTTTACCCTCCCTTCTGAGAATGTTCTGCTCTGTTCTGCCCGGGTAAGCACATCTGTACATCTGTTTCTGGTCATGCTTCTGGTCACGATGACATGATTATAGTATATGGTATTACTTTGTGGTTTTGTATGATCTTTGCTTTGTAGTTTCTGCCTTTAAAAACCCTGCCTACCCCTCCATCGCGGTCGCTTCCCTTTGCCTCTGCATAGGCAGCGGATCGACCCTGGTGCACCAGTTTCTAATACACCTCCCGTTTTACACCGAGACGTTTCCGTGTGTTCCTTGGCCGCCGCAACCCGTGATTGAGTGGGGTTTCCCCTGCCCGGGGGTCCCACATTTTGGAGGCCCCAGCGAGATTTGCGGCTGCCCGGGAGCCCACTGGAGCCCTCGTGGAGGTGAGCGCTGCGTTTGTTTCTGCTTTTGTGTACTTCTGCTCTGTGTACTTCTGTTTCTGGAGAGCGTGCTAGTTTCTGTTTCACAGTGAAACAATCTGGATACTGAGAGACGTCTCAGTGAACTGAGAGACGTCTCAGTGGATGCCTTGGGTGACCAGGCATCCGTTGGGGGAGCGGACTCGCTCATTTGGGGGCGGTATCGCCCATTTGTCTGTTTCACTGTTTG
>CM052712.1:84895207-84912641 GCA_028551405.1 Uromys caudimaculatus
AAACTGTATCTGAACTCTATGTACCCATAAATTCTGGGAAATTGTTTTACCCTCCCTTCTGAGAATGTTCCGCTCTGTTCTGCCCGGGTAAGCACATCTGTACATCTGTTTCTGGTCATGCTTCTGGTCACGATGACATGATTATAGTATATGGTATTTACTTTGTGGTTTTGTATGATCTTTGCTTTGTAGTTTCTGCCTTTAAAAACCCTGCCTACCCCTCCATCGGGGTCGCTTCCCTTTGCCTCTGCATAGGCAGCGGATTGACCCTGGTGCACCAGTTTCTAATACACCTCCCGTTTTACACCGAGACGTTTCCGTGTGTTCCTTGGCCGCCGCAACCCGTGATTGAGTGGGGTTTCCCCTGCCCGGGGGTCCCACAGACCTAGGGCCAGGCCAAGGTCAGCCGTGTCTTAGGGGAAAGAATGCAGCCAGGTGGGGTTTGGCCAAGCATGCAATTTCAGTCCTATTTCTGTTTCTGGCTCCAAGTGTGCTAAGGGTCTAACTTTTCTCATAAGGGGGTCAGGTCTTTCAAGATGTCCAGCTTTTTCTCTCTCTCTCATACCAAAAAGATTTATTTTATTTGTATGAATATTTTATCACTATGTAAGGTTTTGTACCCTGTTCATGCCACTGGGGCAGTAAAGCAAGGGAATTGTGAAAAAAAAAATCAAAAAACGTGGAACATGAGTTATAGATAATATGAGCTGTTGTAAGTACTGAGAATGAAACTTGGCTGCTCTTGAAGAAACTTCTGTCTTCTGATTCTGAGCTATTTTCCACCCCAAATTTTCTATACCTGATAATGTTTCCTGTCCAAGGTATTTTAGATCACTTGTAGGTCCAACTTTTGTTGAGGGGGTTCCTTTATGTATCAAGTAGGAAAGTGAACAATGCAAGAGATGAGAATGAAAACCTGGTGCAGATTGACTTTCTCAACCTGGTAAAGAATTGAGGACTCTAATTCCAGCCAAATCATTGCCTGCATATTTAAAATGCCATACAATTGTGAAAAGTTTTTCAGGCAACAAGTAGTCAATAAATCCATTTCTAGACACACAAAATAGTTTTGTTAACATAGAAAAATTTTACACAGTACGTGTGACTGGAAGAATGTGTTCTCATTTAAAAAGACCTAAAATTTATTGTGATCTCTGTCCAGTAGCATAAAGTTCATAATGTACATTGGACATTTCCCCTAAATATGGTAAATAGTCTAGGAAAAAAAAGTGTGGGATAATTGTTCTGCAGGAGGTGGATAAGGTCTGCCTCTACAGTTAAAGTTAGGTAAGGTCGGCCTTCGAATATCAAATAAGTCAGCAGGTCATTACAAAAAATGCACTCAGAACCTTTTAGACGGAATGAAGGTGCTTTATCTCCTTCATTGAGAAGAGCCCTCTGTGTGTTTAATTTTCCTGCACTCCCTTGTGAACTGTGGGTGTAAAAAACTTGGCCCCCAATATCTTCCTGCTCATTAAAGAGTGAAACTCTCCAGCAATTAGAAGAATTAGCCTGAGGGAAAGATGACTTCCTGATTTGACTATTCAGTTCAACATGGCCAGTCCTGAGTTCCTTATACAAGCACACAAGGGAATGTACTCAAACATGTTATTCATATATTTGTGTACACTTAATCACACATATTTAAGGAGGAACAAATCAGGTGGAAAACTTTTGTGTGGGAATTAGAGAATACTAAATGGAAAACTGACCTACATATTTTAATTAACATGTATTATTGTCAGTGTTATATGTAAAGTGATTAGAATATTTTTGAAGACTTAAGAGCAATGGCTATTGTTACAAAGGACACAGGTTCCATCCCCATAAACCACATGTATTGTACATCTTTTCGAGAGCAGCATTCCCATGTACATCCTCCCTTCTTCTGGATTCTGTTGGTAATTCACACAGGCACATGCTAGTAAACATCCATATATAGAAAATGAAGATAAACTGTAAAAGAAATTGATTTGTATGCAGTAATATTAAAGCCCTGAGAGAGACAGCTGCCATGTCTCCTTAAATTGAAATATTTCTGATCCTGCATGAAAGTAGCTTGGCCTTCCTTTGAGTCAGCCAGCTGAGAAGTAAAAATCTCCTTATTTTTAGGTTAGAATAACAAGGCAGAGATGATTCTTTAAGAACAGTGTTCAGAGTGCTGATAGGTGACTTTTCCTTGAAGTCTGAATCGTGTTTTCTGTCCTTTATATGAGAAGTGTGACAATGATACATCTATCTGTTACATTACATATTATGGACACTGAGCACTGGCTCCTGAGCAGTCTACATTCTCAGTGTCTTTTACTTTATTTTCAGGTTACATCCTGTGGTACAAGATGAACATTCCAGAGTCATTTCTGCTCATCATTTTTATGATTTAAATAGGTTTCTGTATGACTTTGAGCTTAAAAATCCCCTGAAATGTCTTTTCTTTGCACTGTGACCATGTTCAGATTAGGACTAGGAGCAAGCAAAAGTTTTAGGTACAGAATCCCTATTTCAAATCTCAATACATCCTTTATTTAATAAAATTATTTCCTTGGAAATGACTCCCAAGCTCTCCTTGACTGCCAACATAAAAAAGAAACATCCTCAGCTCTTCTTTCTTGCTTGTTTTGATGGCTATACTTGAGAGTCAAGTTAACTACACATGGAATTAATTAAAACCCATAGAGTTGAATACTGTCTGGATTTCAGTTTCTTTTAGCATTTGGAGTGGGAACCCCTTCTTTATTCTGAATCTTTTGAGGTGATCAGATCCACTTTTAATTCAGACCATAGCTTCTGACTGCAACCTACATGACAGTGGAGATGGTAGCTCATTGTCTGCTTTCCTTACTTCTGGCTGTCTAGGTGAGTTTAAATTTTTACTGTCATTACATTTAATTTCTTTGGAAATCTGGTATTTCCTGAAGTCTAGCTGAGACTTTCAGCCACATGGACTAAATAGTACTGTCTTCTACTTTCCACTGATAGGCAGCAATTCTTAGACTACGTAGACCACAGCTGCAGAGCCATTCTAATAATCCACTTTCTACATACATACATTTATATTATAAATTCTGTTGACCTTTACAAGCACAAGCTATGGTGGTTTCATTTGTTTGTTTGGTTTGGTTCAGTATTTCCTTGTTTGATTTTTAACCTTGGAACTAAGAAGGCGGTGCTAACTAAAAATATTGCTCTACAGTTTTTGGCATCTGCCTCCTGCTTTTCTTCCAAGGTTGTCTCACAAATTCCAGCTGAAAAGGACCTACAGTTTACCTTAGCCCAGCATGAAGTTACAAAACTACAATCTCTCCTTAAGTTACAAAATTCTGGGAAGAGTTCCACCTGCAGGACCTATTTATCTCTCCACTGAAAGGCCCCCTCCCTCAGAGCTCCCAGGGACTAAACCACCAACCAAAGACTACACATGAAGGGACCCCTGGTTCCAGCAGCATATGTAGCAGAGGATGGCCTTGTCAGGCATCAATGGGAGGAGAGGCCCTTGGTTCTTTGAAAGCATGATGCCCCAGTGTAGGGGAATGCAGGGTGGGGAGGCTGGAGTGGGAATGTGGGGGGGTAGTGGGAGCACCCTCATAGAATCAGGGGAGGTGGGATGGCATAAGGGGTTGGGGGGGTATAAGCAGGAAAGGGAATAACATTTGAAATGTAAATAAAGAAAATATCCAAGAAAAAAAATCTCTGCAGATGTTCTCTGTCTTTTAACTGGATTCCTTGAACAGGAAACCCAGTGCTGTGTCCTTTCAGCACACTCTAACCCTGAGGGAGGTCCTCATGTCACAAGATTCAGTGGCCAATCAGGCTCTCAGGCAGACCTGCCAGTCATTAAAATCGGAGGCTTCTTCCTGTTTTCAATGCTTCAAGTTCCCTGTAGCTGAGCAGGACTGAGTGCTTCAATGTGTGGTGCTTTGTTTACTACTGCAGTTGTTGTGTCAGGGGAGCTCAGGCAAGCCCTGAAGTTGTGACATGGTAAACACATGTTTTGTTCCCTCCATCAGGAGGAGAAGGAGGGAGCTGGAATGGTGTGCCCTTCCAAGGCATGGATGGGAACCAGCATCTAGATGCAGTGAATTGTGAGGTCCCTTGTGGTTAAATTGTACCCAGGAACCATTGTTGGCATCTGAAAAACTTACCTCTGTGTCTGCATCTGCACACAACATTTGGAGCATGAAACTACTGTATATGAACTTGATTTTCAGGGTGTTAACTGGCAATGTCTAGTTTCTTTGACACCTTCTACAAGGTCTGACTTAGGATTTAACATTTATGTGTAAGATCCATTGGAATTTATTTGAGAGGGAGCTTAAAGGTGTCTCTTGTGTAATGTAGCACTATACTCTTAAACTGTAATGTAAAAGACTAAAATTGATAGTATAATGTTTTTACTACATCTCAGGAGATAGTAAGTCAAACCAAGCAGAAGTTATATTACTAAAATCTATCTCTGTAATACTCACAAATCAGCAGTATCCCAACAAGACCTATTAGCAATTAGAATCCTAGGCTACACTAGTTCATTCTGAAGGATTGTTCAGAATTTTGGCTCCAAACCATAAAAATGAGACAATCCTGATTTATGATTATCAACTAGGCTCATCCTTCCCCATATCAAAGAACATGACTCTGACAAGCTGCTGAATGTGGAATTATGAGCTCTAATCGACATTAATGCCTGTTGAGCCTTTAAAGTCAGTTTTCTTCTTCATAAAAGTATAGGTACACAACATGGACAAGATGGCAACTGTGAAACCATTTGAAATGGAACCCCACTGTTTTGTTGTAGTGGGAGGCTGATTAAGCAAGGCTTTCGCTGAGGCTCTTCTGTATGGAGAATGATATAGACTCTTATGAAAAGCAGGGAAATGCTTGGCAGAACAAGTTGCTGATTTCTCTAAGGGCATGAGGTAACGAGAAAAAAACAAAAAATAAAAAACAAACAGGAAAAACTCATACAACAACAAACCCAGAATTACTTCTTAACAACCAGGAAAATGGTTGGAATAGTTGCTAATGGTCTAGGGCCAGGGTGATGGAGGAGGTGTTGCTTCAGATCCTGAGGCCAAAACACTTCCCACAATGTGGGCAGTAGTTCTCACTCCCAACCAGTTGTAGGTTTCTTCAGTAATATTCTAGAGTTTCTTGTATATCCCTTGGGAAGCATTGCTTCATGAAACAACTCCTGAATTTCTTCCATATTAGGATAGTTTCTCTGACTTCATAGGTCTTTCTCATTTTTTTCCAGTTCTCCTTTGGACTTACTTTACAAGATTCTAATCCTTTTTGGAAGCCAAATTTGCATAATATTTGCATATTTGCAAAATTAACTTGTTAAAGACTTCCTCATCCAGTATTTATATTTTCTACCATCTTATATACCTCTCTTTTGCAGCCTCTGAGTCCTTTCATGTAGGACCTGTCACTGATGCATGACCTCATGTTAGGGAGCATTGTTGTACTTAAGAAATTATTCTGAGAATTATATTTTCTTTTGAAATCTCTCATCATTCTAAGTTGCTAGATTTACAGTCTCCTGTCCCACCTTAAATTGTTCAATATTATAACCTGGGGTGTAAACCTTAAAGAGATGTAAGGATGACAATATATGTTGACTTCAAAATGTCCTCATGCTGTTTCCTCTTGTAGCATTAACCAGGGCTGCATTCACCCTAGTTTTGAGGTTATTTTTCTTTTTTTCTTTTTCTTTTTTGGTTTTTCGAGACAGGGTTTCTCTGTGTAGCCCTGGCTGTCCTGGAACTCACTATGTAGACCAGGCTGGCCTCGAACTCAGAAATCCACCTACCTCTGCCTCCCAAGTGCTGGGATTAAAGGCGTGCACCACCACTGCCCGGCTGAGGTTATTTTTCTGTCAATTAATCTTTTGATTGTGTGTGAAGTGATTTCTCATAGGGAAAATATATGAGTTCTAGAAAACTTCTATCTTCAGCATTTTAAAGAAATGTTTCTGAGACAAGCTATGTAGACTCGGGGTTCCAGTCTCTTCCTGCTCAGGGTTTTGAACTTGCTTTCTTTTTATGAATTTATGAGCAGGCATCTGTCATTTCACAACCCAACCTAGATAGAGATAATACAGGAGAATACTGTGACATGCTTTCCTGTGTGGTATCTTTTTATTGTTACTGAATGTTAACTCCTGGATTTTCAGATCTAGACTGGGCCTATCGCAGTTCATGTTTTATTGCTGTCTTAAGACCTATTAACAAAGAAAGCTCTCATAAAAAGGCAAACATTGAATTGGTGCTGGCTTATAGTTTCATAGGTTTAGTCCATTTTCATCGTAGCATGAAGCATGGTGGCCTGCAACAACCATGATGGTGGAAGAGCCAAGAGGTCTCCATCAGATTTGGTGAAGTAGAGGGTTTTAAAGTATGTCCTTCTGATTATTGGGATTTCCCCATTGGCTTTTGTCATGTGGAACTTCTCGTTTTTGAGTTATTTATTTTAGATACTGTCTCCCTGTCTTTTAGAGCTTGTCTATTTTGTTGTTTTTTTCTGAAAGTCCATCATTTTGGTTTCCTTAATTCTTTATATTGTTCTCCTCCCCCTCTCTTTTTTTCTCTCTTTCTTTATTTTAACCCTCAGTTGGATAGTTTCTTGCTGTGTTTTTTTTTTTTTTTTTTTGTGTATGTGCACTTAATTCTTTTTATTCCAGAACTTTCAGGTGTGCTGTTACGTTACTGGCATGAGATCTCTCTATTATTTTTTATGTGACACTTAGTGGTATGACCTATCCTATTATCACCACTTTACTTGTGTCTCTCAAGTTTGTGTGTGCTGTGTACTATTTGATTGAGTTCTAGAAACTCTTTAATTTCTTTCTCTATGTCTATCTTGATATATTTTTTATTTAGTAGAAAGTTGTTCATTTTTAATAGGTCTGTATGCCTTTGATTTTTTCTAATGTTAGTGATGTGGAGCTTTTATCATGACAGGGTGATAAGTTGGAGGATGGTTACTTTTTTTTTTGTTGTATCTGTTAAGACTTGCTTTGTGTTCAATTATTCTGTCAGTTTTGGAGAAACATTCACTAGGTGCTTGCATGAAGGGAGTTTTCATTTGTTTTTTATCGGATGTTCTATAAATAAGTTAGGTTTTTTAACATCAGTCAGCTCCAGGATTTCTCTGTTTAAATTTTTTTAAAACTTTTTAAAAGATTTATTTATGCATTTTGTGTATATGAGTGCTCTCTTTCCATTTAATCCTGCATTGCAGATAGGGTATCAGATCCTAGGATATAGATGGGAGTGAGCCTCCACATGGTTATTGGGCATTGAACTCAGGACCTCTGGAAGAGCAGCTGGTGCTCTTAACCACTGAGCCATTTCTCCAGGCCCTCTCTGTTTAATTTTTGTCTGGAGAACCTGTGCTTTGGTGATGGTCATATATTGAAGTCTCCCATTATCAATGCATGAGGGTCCATGAGTGTTTCTAACTATGGGTGCTTTTATGTTTTGAATACACATGTAAGTATTGTCACATACTCCTGTGAGATTTTTTTTTCTTGATGAACATATAGTTTCCATCTGTACTGCTTTTGAATAATGTTTATTTGAGGTCTACTGTGTCAGATAATAAAATAGCTCCACCAGATTGTTTTATAGGTACATTTGATTGGAATATTATTTTCCATCTCTTTACCTTGAGGTATAACCCAGAGATGTTGCAACATCTTGACCCATGCACCTCTCTGGGAAGTTGTTATCACAGATGTTTACTCTTCTGTCCACTGTGAGTTAGGCCAGCATTAGCCAACTTCTCAAATGAATTTAACTTCATGCCTAGGTAGGAAAATGTATCCAGTTCAGGGAAGCTAGCTTGTGTTGAAGAGCCACTTTTTTTTAAAACTCTGCATGGATTTCTTAAAAGATCTGACCCTGCATTTCTTCTCTTTTTCTTGTTTTTTCTGCAGTGTAAGTAGGCAGAGCTTTAGGGATATTGAGTATTAAATTCTCACAAATGCATTTACCTCTGTGTCAGGTATATGATTTGTGTTTACAAGGCATTACTTTAAGATAGAATACATGGAAAAAATGCCTTAAAAGATAGTACCAATTCAAGCACAGCCCCATTAGTGCTATACTGCACAACTGACAGTCTGTTTGTAACATCACTGAGATGTTAGAAAAAGTATACACTTTGGACATGTGATGCATATATATTCAAAACCTTCTAAAAGCTAGTAGTGCATAGTAAAGCAGATATTACTCATATATTTGTAGTAAGATGGTTAAGTTTAGTGGAGAAGAAATTTATGAGAGTTAAAAAAATGTTAGAGAAAACTTAATTGAAATATCATATGTATATGAATAACAAAAATTCAGAAGGTGTGAATGTAATGTGGATACATGGTAAATTTTTTTGGTTTGTTTTGTTTTTTGAGACAGGGTTTCTCTGTGTAGGTCTGGCTGTCCTGGAGCTCACTCTGGGACCAGGCTGGCCTCGGACTCAGAAATCCTCCTGCCTCTGCCTCCCGAGTGCTGGGATTAAAGGCATGCACCACCACTGCCCGGCTGATACATGGTATTTTTATTCCTCCTTTTATATGTGTATTATAAGGGAAGGATATATCTATTTCTATCTTTATCAATATCTATCTATCTATCTATCTATCTATCCAACTGTCTACCAAAACATCCATGCATCTATCTATTCATACATCCTTCCATTCTCTATGTATCCACCCATCCATCCATCCATCCATCCATCCATCCATCCATCCATCCACCAAGCCATGTATCTCCCTACCTAACTACCTATCTACCTATCTATCTATCTATCTATCTATCTATCTATCTATCCATCCATCCATCCATCCATCCATCTATCTATCTATCTATCTATCTATCAATCATCTATAATCTTTCTGTCTGTATATCATATATAGAGGATACAAGGCTCTATGCCTAAAGGATATGGACAGAAACTCTGTACCTCTCCTTCTCCCAGGAATATTAGAAGATATGTAGTTTTCTCCAGAGGAGTAGATTTGTTGAACATGATAGAATTTTACAGTTAATTGATTTTACAATTTTATTGGGAAGACAAGAACACATTCACACTTCAGAAAATAATGATTAGTATTAGTACTGCAGAAATTTTCTCTTTGTCCTGGTTCACTCTGCAAATGTTGTATACTTCATACTGTGGAAAATCTAGGAATGCAGTCATTGTGATAAAACTCTGAGTTCTTGCAGGTTTTGTCAAATATGTTTAAAACCCCTTATAGGAAAAGGATGCTATCAATGTTAGCAATGTAATAAATGTTCTTACCATGACAGGAATTTTTAAAGATGTAAATCAATCCTTAATAAAGAACAGCAACATGGATTTAAACAAAACATAAAACCTTATTATATCTGAGTTCTCCTTACATTTAGAAAACACTAAAAGTAATTCATACATATAAAAAGAGTCATTAGTATAATACATAGGGTAAACCTTTCACAAGTGCCAATTACATACACAGGCATGAAAGAATTAATATGGTAAAGAACTTCTCTTCATACTCTTCATTGCTATTCTTCAAACACTATTCTTCATATACATAAACGAACACATGCAGGAGGGAAGTCATATGAGTTTCACCAGTGTGGTAAATCCTTTCCTGGTCACAGTGATTTTCAAAGCCATAAAACAACACATACTGAAGAGTAGGCAATGAATCTAGCCAGTGGGTAAAGTCTTTTCATGGCACAGCACTCTGCAAGGCCATAAAAGAACTCATATTGGAGGAGCCCTATGTATGTAACCAGTGTAGTAAAGCCTTTTCAAAGAACAGTAATCTTCAGAATCATAAAAGAACACATACTAGAGAGAAAACCTATGAGTACAACCAATGTGGTAAAGTATTTGCGTACCAGAGTCATTTTGAAAGGCACAAAAGAACACATTCTGGAGAGAAGCCCTATGAGCGTAACCAATTTGGGACAGCTGTTTCTGGTCCCAGTGATCTTCAAAGCCATAAGGGAACATGTACTTGAGAGAAACCCTATGTAGGTCACTTGTAAAATAATGGCATTAGGTGACTGCTCCCAACCTAATAGCTGTGTGGTGACTCGAGTATATCTGTAAATCTCAGCACGCTTGAACCCCCAAAAGCATACTTTCTCAGCAGTGAATTCTCATGTTCTATCAAGTAAAACTTCCTGCCTTAGAAAGTGGCCTTCATAAACCTTTTCTCATGAGGAACTTACTTTGTTTTAATTGCACTGAGGAACACATGAAAGAGTTGGACTCCTGACAGATTTCTCAGTCTGCAAGGAGGTTTGAGTCACCTTGATCCCAGATAAACTATTGCTTGAGAAACAGAATCTGTTGAGAATTAGAAGCAGAGTGAAATCTTTATTCTGCATTCCTGTAAAGATGGTGGAAAATTCAATACAGTATGCAGTGGTTCATGGTTACTCTGCATCCCCTGTGTCCTGATTAATACAACCCAAGGGACCCCACCACACTACAGTTGACAGTCACTGATGGTGTAAAGTATTTGCAGAATACAGTGATCTTCAAAGGCATAAAAGAACACATACTGGAGAGAAGCCCTATGAATGCAAACACTGCTATAAAGCCTTTGCAGACCACAATCATCTTCACCTGCATAACAGAAAACGTACTGGAGAAAAACACTGTGAATGTAACTAATTCGTGAAGCTTGCACATTATGGTGATCTTCAAAGGCATTTAAAAACACAGAGTTGATATTGTTCTTCTTATGGGGTTGCAATCCCTTTGGACTCTTTAGTCCTTCTCCTACGTCTTCCATTGGGATACCCAGGTGCATCCAATGGTTGGCTGTATGTATCTGCATCTGACTCGGTCAGGTGCTGTTAGAACCTCTCAGGGAACAGCCATATCAGGCTCCTGTGAGCAAGTGCTCCTTGGCATCAGCAATAGTGTGGGAGTTTGGTGTCTGCACATGGGATGGATCCCTAGGTGGGGCGGTCTCTGGATGGCCTTTCCTTCAGTGTCTGTTCCATATTTTGTCCCTGCATTTCCTTTAGATAGGAACAATTTTGGGTTAAATTTTTGAGGTGAGCATGGGGCCTCATACCTCAACTGGGGCCATGCCTATCTATTGGAGGTAGTCTCAACAGATTCTATCTCCCCTTTATTGGGTAATTTGGCTAAACTCATCCATGTTGGGTACAGGGAGCCTCTTACTTCCTTGGAGTCTCGAACTTTCTAGTGGCTACCCAGTTCACCATGGACCCCTCCACACCCGATTCCTGTTTCTATTCAATTTCCTGATCCTTTGTACTTCTCTTCTGTCCCTTCCAATACCTGTTCCTGCCACTCTTTTTATTCCCTCCCTTTCTTTATTACTCCCAAGTCCCTCCCTCCATCTAGCTCGAGTGATTATTTTGTTCCCTGACCTATGTAGGATTGAAACATCTACAGTTTAGTCTGCCTTTATCTTAAGCAGCATATGGTTTGTGGGTTGTATTGTGGGTATTCTTAGATATTGGGATAAAATACACTTATCAGTAAGTACATACCATGTGTGTTCTTTTCTGTGTAGGTTACCTCACTCAGAAAGATTTTTTTCTAGTTCTATCTATTTGCCTGCAAGTTTCATGAGATCATTGTTTTTAATACCTGAGTAGTCCACCATTGTGTGAATGTCCTCCATGTTCTGTATCCATTCTTTTGTTGAGGGACATCAGGGTTGTTTCCAGCTTCTGGCTATTAAAAATAAGGATGATATAAACACAGTAGTGCATGTGTTCTTGTTATATGTTGCAGCATACCTTGGGTCTATCCTCAGTAGTGATCTTCAGGTAGAAATATTTCAAATTTTCTGAAGAACTACCACATTGATTTCCAAAGTGATTTTACCAGCTTTGAGTTCTACCATCAATGAAAGAGTGCTCCTCTTTCTCCACATCCTCACTAGCAACTATTGTTACCTGAGTTTTTGATCTTTGCCATTCTGATCAGTGTGATGTGGAATCTCAGGGTCATTTTGATTTGCATTTCCCTGATGACTAAGGATTTTGAACATTTCTTTAAGTGCTTCTCAGCTATTCAAGAGTCCTTAGTTGAGACTTCTTTGTTTAGCTCTGTACCCCACTTTTTAAATAGAGTATTTGGTTTGTGGGAACAAGCCTGGTGCAGTGGGAAAAGCCCCACATATCTGTCCTAGGCACTGAGGCTCTGGGTGGGAGAGGAGACAAGTATGAAGTGGCCGTGCATCTTCCCACACACAGTCCAATGGGCAGGTGGGGGCTGTGGGAAGCCTTTGTGGGCCATGCCCATGGGTGTGGGAGGGGGCCATTCTCGGGGAATGAGCGGCAGCCTTCTTAGTGGGTTCTCTTGCCTGGGGCACCGCAGTCACTGCAGGGTTCCTCAGAAGGGCTAGCTGGAGCACAGTTGGGGTTCCCGGGGAGACTGGGCTTTGGTGCCTTAGGGAAACTGGCTAGCTGCTTAGGTTTGGGTGAAGGGGTACCATCTGGGAGTGATGGGAAGCCCTCAGTGAGAGATTAGACATGGATCCTTAATCTAGGGCTTGAACCCTCGCTTCCAGTCATTTTGTGATCCAACTCTGTAGAGTTCACATGTCATTCATTTCTAAATCTACAATGCTGCTCTCTACAAAGGGCAAATGGATGGATCAAGTATTGTTTTGCCTGAAGTAGAAAATCTGAGCTTTCTAATGACACAGAGATTCCAAGGAGAGAAACGTTTTGTTAGTATTTTGCTGACCCTGTAGACAGACATTCACAAAAACAGAAGCATGGAATTCTAGATCTGGGGCCAGAGGAGATCAAGAGTTTCAGCCAGGAGTGAGCTAATTGCTGTCTGCTCCTGTACTAAGACTGAAGTGACAACTACAGCTGCTTAGCTACAGAACATTGTAGAATAACAGGTGACAGACTGAGCCTGTGGTAGCAGTGGGAGCATATGGGGGTTTCAGATTAAAATAAAAGCTGCTGCTAAGAACTTTAAATACACCTACAATTACTGCCTGTGCCTCTCCGTCCCGGTGACTCTGTTCCCTTGTATTTGTTAGGATTTAGCAGATCAGAAATCCTCAGAAAGAGCAGATTTCTTCCTCTTGAGAGGACAAACCTATGAGAAAGAAGTCTGTGGATGGCCTCCTCTGCTTTCCCTTTACCATCCATGTCTTCCTGACCAGAAAGTGGTAAGGAAGTTGTATTAGAAAAAGCCCAGGCCACACTAGGGGAGAGAAGATGTGAGAAATAAGATCTCTCTCCAAACAGGTTTTCTTATCAGTAAACCAAAATGCAAATATTTCATATTTTCTTCATTATTATTTTGTATATCGATGAAAGCTATAACTAACACACACACACACACACACACACACAGACACACACTGCCACTCATACACAGACACAAACATAGACACATATCTTTTAAAAATGAGTACAGACAAAGCTTAGACTTGATTTATAAGTAAGAGATTTATCATCTAGAGTCAGTCATTTAGATCATGGGATGGATTATGGACAAATGTGCTTCTCTTGCTAGCCTGACAATCCTAATTTGATCCTCAGAATCCAAAGTGGAAGAGAGAATCACTCCAGAAAGTCATCCTTCATCATGATACATGTACACCGTCACACATGCACACCATGATAGATGCACACCATGTCTCATGAAAACCATGATAAATGCACCCATTGACACGTGCAAACCACGGCACAAGCAAACCATGACACATGAACACCACGGCATATGCACACTATGGGAAATGCATACCATGGCACATGCATACCATGGAACTTGCACACTATTGCACATGAACAGCTGTACTCATGTTTATAATACAATAATAATATTAATAATAACCTTTATACATAAATAGGCATGAAATTCAGCTACCCCAGACCACAACTTGTTTTCCTGTGAATATTATAAAATCACATGAGTATGTACTACTCATCCATCAGCTCCATAAAGATTATGAATCAACTTATGAAACTTACTGCCCTCCTCTACAGCTGTTGCATGATTTCCTAGGGAAGATAAAGTTGGAGGCACTCTCCTGTCCTCTACATATTAAAACCACAGCAGGTTTGTTTAATCTGTGCCTTCGTTAAGTTTCTATTTTTGTGTTGGTGGTCATGACCAGGAACATCTCTCGAGGAAAGAGCTTATCTCATCTTATAGCTCAGTATATATCAAAAAGGAAGGTCAGGGCAGGAGCTGAAGTAGAGTTCATAGGGGAGTGCTTCTTCCTGTCTTGCTCCTAAAGGCTTGCTCATCCTGATTTCTTATGGAACCCAGGACTACCTGCCCAGAGGTGTCATTATACATAGTTGTCTTACACCTCCCACATTAGTGATTCATCAAAGAAATGCCCCCACAGGCCAATCTCATCTGAGAATTTTATTAATGAGGTTCCCTCTTCCCTTATGGCCTCAGCTTGCATTAAATTGATCAAAACAACCAGCTCAATCCTGATCCCAATTTCTTTACTAATGCAATTATAATAAACATGGGAATGTGGACAGGAGCATTGTCTATTGGTGATTGTCCTATGAGAGAAGGCAGTAGAATTTTGGATACTTGCGTCGCCTGTCGCTCTCCAGGTCAGGATCTCATAAATTGTTCTTGATGATGTACAGATTTGGACAACTATTATATGAAAAGTTACTTTCTGGCTAGCATAAAAATAAAGACAAAGGAAGGGACTAGAGAGATGGCTCATTGGTAAAGAGCAGTTGTTGCTCTTCCAGGCTCCCCAGATCTGGATCCCAGCACACACATCATGGTCAGCCTTCAGCTGCCTGCAAGTAGAGCTATAGAAGCTCTGATGCTCTCTTCTGGCTTCCACAAGTGACTGAACACATATGGTATACATTCAAACAGACACACACACACACACACACACACACACACACACACACACAAACACACACACACATATTAATAGAACAATCTTTACAAAAATTATATGACAAATTTATGTAGTGACATAGAAGAAGCATTAAAATTGGAGACTCAGAGTAGCCATGTGGCTGTAAAATTTTGATTAGTCTCTTTGAGGATTCAAATGTACATTTTGATGATAAAATATAGAATTGCCTTGACTTAGGTAGCTAAATTGACCCACTTTTTTTCTTTCTAAGGAATGAAAACAGGTGTGAAGGGTTTCTTCACTACAGTATGTACTGTCATGATGTTGACTTCTGCTGCCAGTTCCCTGTCTCTGTCTTTAGGAGCTGGAGAGAATACAGCTGCTCTACCAAGAGCACTCATAAGCATCTACTTTATGTTCATGCTGGTGAGTGTGAACTGTGTGTTTCTAAGAGAAACATTTTCTTGTGTTTCTTCTTGGACATGTAACCTGCTTGATAAGTCAGTACTTGGGAATTGAAGACATGCTAAAGCTTACTGTGTTCTGTAGTAGAGAAGGTGTTGTCATCCTCTGGGTCTTGGTGACTATTGCTCTAATGTCTGTACTATGATGTAGTTAACATGTCCTTTTTAATGTCAAAAAAAAAACCCCAAAAACTTTTTATAGTTCTTTGTAAATTTCATCCCAATCTCACTCATCTCCCCCTCCTCCTTTGCAAAGTGCCCTTCCAACAGAGAAAAAAAAACTCATTGTGGAAGCTATAGTGTGTCATAGTTTGTCCCACATCATACCCTTTTGTCCACAACTCTTCATTGCAATGACTGCTACAAGGTCTGGTACAAGGACTTTGGCTTCTACTACACTGTTAATACTAGAACCTCACTGGGATGCCTCTTTGATATCTTGCTGTTGCCCTGTGTCATGGAGATCCTGTACTATTGACTAGGACTGTCCCCTGCATGCACTCTAGTAGTTCATCGATGGGTTAGATGTTGATGTGGCCCAATGCAAAGCCCTGGATCTGGGCCTGAGAGGTATCAGAGCTGGGGTTAGCCCAACAGCTCTCATGTCCACAAAATCACCAGGCATAGCTCGACCCTGCTGCTGAGGTAAGGTTCTTCTTCCCTCTCCTGTGTGTTGCAAGTGGTGAGGGACCAGGACAGCTCTCCCACCCTCATAACCTGGGCCAACTCTCCCAACTGTCATAGATGGTGAGGAACCAGGGAGGGAAAGAGGGCATGTCTCCCTTATCTGAGCAACCACATAGTACACAACTGCAGAACCAACGCTCCCATGCTCACACCCTGGGGGCAGGCTATCCCCTTGCTCTCTCTTCAGGGTCAGCTCTATTGTGGTGCCCAGGCAAAGTGCATGGCTGGAACTCCTAACTGCTGAGCAGGTAAAGGGCAAGGTCAACTCTCCTGCTCCAGTGACTCCTGGGCCAAGGCTACTACCTGTTACAAGTGGTGAGGGGTGAGTAGGGAGGAGGGCAGCTCTCCCTCATCTATGCCACATCATAGGAGATGAGTGGCAGAGCCAGCTCTCCCAAGCTCATACCACTGGGGCCAGCTCACTCCTAACTCTTGGAACACACAGTGCTGCTACTCTTCCAAATACTGCAGCTGGATATGGGTGGGGTCACCTCACCTGTGCTCCAACCTCCAGAACCAGCTCTGTCAAGATGACTGGGTGTGGAGTGGGGTCAGTCCTTTTCAGCTTCCATGTCCCTAGGTGGCAGTCCAGACCAGGAACCCCCACCTGGCTTTGGTGGTAATAGACTCCTTCCTACAGCAAGAACATGGGTGCAGATGTGGACCTTGGTGGCCCCACTATGGTCCCAGGTGGCATCACTGATTGCTCACATCAGGCTGCTCCTCACTACCTTCAAGCCTCCAATTCTGCACCTCTTCATTGTGCCCACATCCTTTTCTTTCTTTTTCTCTTCCATTTCTCCACTACTTACTTGCTCATCTTAGTTGTGCCCAGGGACTCTGAGTGTCGAGGGCAATCTCAGGACTTGTCTAGAGGCTCTATGTCCCATCCATGCATTATGACAACAGACAGAAGTCATCTTGGGCATGGTCTGCCCCCTCCCCAGGCCAGTGTATCATTGGACTTGTGGTTGTCTCAGACAAGCTCCCTATCTGGGCCTCATAGCAATAAACTGGTTTTCCTTTTTAGCTTGCTCCTGCCCTGTCATGCTCACATGGCTCCACTCCAAGACCATCTGTATCAGGCTCACTCCTGCCTGTCCTGCCCCGCAGGACCTGGGTATTCGCAGGTCGAGGTGAATCCAAACCTGCAGGGGAAATGGGCGAGAGGAAGAAAGGAGCGAGACCAAGCAGAGTCTTGTCAAGGTCTGTTTTAATCTTAGAAAGCTACCATTTATAAAGAGTGAAGGAAAGAGAATTGGAGTAAGGAGGGTAGGGGAAGGGGTAATTCAATAACCGGCTTGAGCAATGGGTGACGTTTGCGGATGGAATCTTGTATGGTTGGTCTTATCTTGCACGTCCTGTGGTAAACCCTATGTCGGGATTCCCAAGCTACCTGTGTAAGCACTATCTTGGCGCAAAAGGTCAGGCT
>CM052712.1:84913141-84931847 GCA_028551405.1 Uromys caudimaculatus
GAAGGGGTAATTCAATAACCGGCTTGAGCAATGGGTGACGTTTGCGGATGGAATCTTGTATGGTTGGTCTTATCTTGCACGTCCTGTGGTAAACCCTATGTCGGGATTCCCAAGCTACCTGTGTAAGCACTATCTTGGCGCAAAAGGTCAGGCTCTTGCACAATGGGCGAGGCCAGAGGCCAAGCCCTGGCTCCCAACAACATATCTCTCCCTGAAGGCATCTCAGCACTTCCAGATGGATGCCATTCACCCAAGCCAAAGCAGCTAGCCAGTGCCCAAGCAGCCAACCAGGTTCTGAGGTGGGACATCAGCTGTGCTCTGTGGCCCCATTTGTTCCCAGCCCTCCTGCAGCATCCAGCTGAGGTGTCCAAGATGCCCAGAGCCAGGGAACTCCAGAGCCAGCTGTGGCATTCTCTGGGAATGGCCGCCTCTCCCCCACCCATGGGCTATGTCTCTGCAGAGGCTTCTAGCCTGGAGGACTGTGGGTGGAGGTGCACGGCCACTTCCCGCCTGTCATGCCCTACCCAGGAGCCGAGAGCCCTCAGGGCAGGCGCAGGCAGGATATCTCTCCAACCCTCGCAGTTTGTTCCCACACTCAAACCCTTGGAACATCCCTTCTAGCAAACCGTCCAATTCTAGGGGAGAAAAGATGGTAAATAGGATAAGGGAATGTGGACTTGTTTAGACTATTTCCAATTTCTGTTTGTCAGGATACAGGCAGTCCAATTCTGTAATGTCAGAAAAGCAAACACGAATCAGAACAGTGGCATGATCCAGCAGAAACCACCAGGCCTCTGTAGAATCTATAGAAGTCATAGGGAGCATCCAGGACCAGAAAGGATACCAGGTGAAGTTCTCTGCTGTGCCTCTCTTCACAAAGTGAAGATCAGTCAAGATGATAGATGAAGACAACTTCTACATTCAATCTTATTCCACAGAAAGAAAGTACTCATCCACAGTATTGGTTTTTTAAAATATCTTAGACATTGATGCATAATGTAACAAAATATACAGTTTAGCTCTTGGTACAGACTCAGTGTCTCCATAGTTGTTCCTACTGTCCCTCTTCAGTCATGCCTTCCCGCCCATGCCCAGTCCTTTTAAACTTTGCTCACCACAGAATCTCTCTCTAGCAGAGACCACAGGAGGCTAATATTCAGCTAGGTGAACTTCATCCTCCTTCCTGCCCTCTATTCTTGTCTCTCTAGATGTACCGTTAGTCCAGCTTCAGTCTGCCCACAAGAATAGGGCCTATTCTCCATGACCTAGGGACTCAGGCTTTTGAAAGGATGCAGAGAACTCCTACTTTTTCTGCCCTACTTACAACATTCCCTCTGGCTAAGCTCTAGTCCTCTGGGCATATCTGCAGACCTAAGAACAGCATTTTACCAGGGACCTGACAGCACTCACAGTAGGCTGAAACATAGGGACCACACAGCAGATAAATTTGCTAGGATCAGAGTAGGCAATACAAACCCAAACAACAACAACAAAGCCATTAACACTCACCCACCTAGCAGAGAGAAAACCAGTTTATCTACACCAGGAAATACATCAAATATTGTAACTCTAGATTCTTAAATCAGTGTGGAGAAAACACAAACCTCAACAGCCTAGACAATATGCCTCCTCCAGAATTCAGCAACCCTGTCAAAAGAAAAAAGAAAAGAAAGAAAATAGCAAAGTTGATATGTAGGAAGATCTAGCCTTAATAGTCTTATGTATAGACCCAAAGTGCTCTATGTACTGCTGCAGAAACACTTGCTCATCCATGATCCGTGCTGCTATGTTCACTATAGCCAGAAATTGGAAACAGTCCCAATGTCCATCAACTGATAAATGGATACTGAAAATGTGCTGCACTGACACACTGAAAAGTTATTCAGCTGTTAAGACAAAAGGAATCATGAAATCTTCAGGTCAGTGAATGCAGATAGAAGCAATCACCTTGAATGAAATAACCCAGACCCCCAAAGACAAATACTGCATTTTTTTTTCTTATATGTGGAAGTTAGCTTTTAAGTTTTAGACATGTGGGCTTCAATCTGAAAGACAACACAAGTTACAGAGCTAGTAAAGACCAAGGAGGATGAGAGGATAATCCAAGACAGGAGAAATAAGAGTATAGTGTCATAAAGAGATAAAGGGAACCTGGAGTGGATTAAGTGGGAGTAGGAGGGAATGAGGGGAAAACAGTGGAGTGAATAAGATGACAGACAATTAACACTGAAGGCCATTTGATAACATATATGGAGACCTTGTATTGTAGAAGCAACGTATCTCTCCCTCCCTCTCCCACTCTCTCTCTCTCTCTCTCTCTCATTCTCTCTCTCTTTCTCTCTCTCTCTTTCTCTGTGTGGTTACCAAGTAAACCTTGAATGCCAGGAATCAGTTCCTAGAAATCCCCCAAACATCACAAACTATTTCCAAGTGTTGAAGGGCAACTCTGACACCTGAAGATAAACTGAGGAGGTCCAAGTGTGGAGTTATCAACTGGGGGCTGGTGCTGAGAGCATCGACTGGGACTAGTACTTTTAGTGTTGATTGGGTCAGGTTATGATAGCACCAAAAGGGGTCTGCAGCTGCTGGTAGCCAGAGACTAGAGTGATCCCTCAGCATACATTTCTCGTGGGATAAGCATTATTTGTGATCTTTGAGAAACTCTCTGAACCTTTTAAACTCTTTTGTGGCCAGTGAGAAAGAGAAGAGAAAAGGGGGTACCATAAACACACAAACGCACGCACGCACACGCACACACACACACACACACACACACACACACACACACACAGTATGTGAATAAAGCAAGATAAGCCATGTAAGTTCCAACAACTTCTCACATACATACATACATACATACATACATACATACATACATACATACATAGACAGACAGACATATTGTATGGATGAAGCAATCTTTCAACACACAGGTTCCAACCATCTCTCATACATATGTCACCCACCAGATGTGCCCTTGAAGGATGAAGTAAGCTTCAACGACCAAGCTCCACCAACTTTATTTTTCCTCTTAGCTTTATTATACCATCTCTGACAGAGTTCTCTATGTAACAAAAACATTATCTCATAGGCACAAGTTACATATTCTCTAAAAACAATCACAAAAAACATGTTCTTCAAAAACAGATTATAATCATTACACAAAAGGAAATTACAACAGGATTATTGCTTATGTATTCTTCATCTAAAACTCATACCTAACGACACATTTCTCATCTGTCCTCCTCTCCACAACCTTATCCCAACCACATACCAATAATTCTTTTGTCACTGATTAACAAACTTTTATCAAGCCAGTCTATAGTAGCAAGTGTTTTTCCTACGCTTAGCTGATGACAATTTGTATTTACCAAGAAAAAAACATCATCTCTCTTACGTCTTATTTTTAAAGTCTTGTTTAGCTAAAGCAGCTAACTTTCTATTCTTATAGTAGAATTATTTACCTCTTATTCATAATCCTGTCCTTTCATGGTACACCCAAAACTTGTGGTCACATCCCTAGATGACAAGATCCAGGAAATCAGACCCAACTTAGAAGGTATGTTTTCTCTGATCATTAACTTGTCCCAAGACTATTTTTCTCTTCCAAGGACAACTATGTGCCTGTCAGGCATGAAAGCTCACTCTACTCCTTTCCTAACATATGCAGCCTTCACTATTCTATAAGAGAGGGGGCATATTCTATTCTTAACTCTAACTTTGTTTTATCTTTCTGGAAAAACACTTACCATCTCCTTAAACTTTCTATCAACTAGCCTAACTTCCTAAAACTATTTAAATCAAATCAGGAATTTTGTAAAATTGTTAGTTGATCTAAACAATATTATTTTATGAAAGTTCATCTTCCTGTTGATCTGAAGAAACTTGCCCAATAGAGTGGGATATCACCCAGGAATCAATCACATAAGTCTACAGGCAGTGAGGATTTCCCTGTACCCACTTACCCCATGAAAAATATATGAGGAACATAACAATGACAGACATGAGAAAGCATGTTTCTGTATCATCAGCAAGAAGCAATACTGCGATGAAGCCTCTGGCACTATGCCTCTTCAGGATACACCCATCACAGCAATGTAAAGGTGGGCAATCGTCTGTAGCTCCCCTCATCAAAAGAAAATATTTTAGAAGTAAAGAGGCCTAGGAGAACACTGAATTTATACTCCTGTGCTTATATTCCAAGACTTATTTAGCACACAGTGGATGCTCTGCAGCATTGCTTCAATATCCCACTAGATTATAATGTCATTATAACTTACTGTAGATGCTGAATATTTAGTGAATGCCAACTGTCATTATTTAGGTTTTCTTTTTTCTGAAAAACAATGAGCCAAACCAAGTTGGGGAAGAAAGAGCTCATTTCATCATAAAGCGTGTAGTCTCTCATCCTAAGTATGGCATAGCATGAACTCAAGTCAGGAATCTGGAGGTATTAACTGTGGCAGAAGCCATGAAGGAATGCTTCTTAGTGGCTTAAACAGTCTTCTATCTTATACTGCCCAGGGCCACCAGCCCAGGTGTTCTCTGCCTTCGCATAAACTGAGCATAGGGACGCATGCCTACTAACTTGAGAGCAGGTCTAAAAAAACAAAAAACAAAAAACAAACAAACAAAAAAGCAGTCCAACACCAAGAAGAAGAATCCTTTATAGCTGAACCAAAGTTGCATTGTAAGGAATCCTGCCTGTGAGTTTCCCTTTGCTGTCCAGCTAACACTGGAATGGGGAGAAGCCTCATTTGGCAAAGTGCTTTTGTGCAAGCATGAGGATGTGAGTTTGTATCCCAGCACTCACATATGAATCTGGATGTGTCACAAACCTAGGCTCTGGCTCCAGCACTGCCTAAAGCTACAGTAGTTGGACAGAAACGCAATCCCAGAGATGAAAGGAATCAAGATGAATGGAGTTAGGTCTTTAATCCTCATTGTATTTTAAATAGCTATTTTTGACCCTTGAAGGCCAGGTAGCAGGCATATTTCTTAAACTGTATATAGGCAGCAATATCACTGGTTATATTTTTCTACAGATTTCTTATATACTTGCATATACTCTTGGAAAGTTCTGAATCATCAGCCTAGGTATCAAAGGCATGGTATGTTAAGTAAACATACACGAATATATACAACTGTGTATTGTGTGACCATATAAGTGACCATATAACTGGGTGATTTTCCTCAGCTGCACTTCACCTTATTTCTTGAGTCAGGAGCTCCTGTTAAACCTGATGCTTGATGATTCAGTCAGGCTGGATCCCCACTGAGTTTCACCTATACTTTGTTATCCCTCCCCCATTATAGGAATGTTCCACCATGCTGGATTTTATATAGGTGCTGGGGAAATAAAAACAATGCATTGAGACATGATTATACTGTATGAATATACAACTTTAGAAAATGTAGACATGTAGGGCAAACAGCAGAAAAAATACTAATATTCACAATGAGAGAGTTGAACCTAGTAAAAATAGTTTGAAAATCTGCTAATAAGATTTACCAAGAAAACAATAAGAACTCTTTTGAAAAACAAAAGGCTCAGGGCTCTGGCCCTACACCCACTCTGCCCACACCCAGAGGCAGCTTGTCTCCCAGGAGCTCTGACACACCCAGTATCTCAGGACCCAAAATCTCAGAATCACCAGATCACAGAGACAGCTGGACTCCCAGGAGTTCAGACACAACCAGGCTCACAGGCTCAGAGGAGGGATATGCTCTAGTCAGAGACAGCAAGGCCAGTTAGCACTGGAGATAACCAGATGGCAAGAGGCAAGGGCAAGAACTTAAGCAACAGAAATCAAAGCTACTTGGCAACATCAGAACCCAGGTCTCCCAACACAGCAAGCCCTGTGTCTTAGATAGTGTTATACTGCAGTGAACAGTCACCATGACCAAGGCAAGTCTTATAAATAACAACATTTAATTGGGGCTGGCTTACAGGTTCAGAAGTTCAGTCCATTGTCATCAAGGTGGGAGCATGGCACCATCCAGGCAGACAAGGTGCAGGAGGAGCAGAGGGCTCTATATCTTCATCTGAAGGAAGCCAGGAACAGACTGAGCATCCTTA
Organism: Uromys caudimaculatus; assembly: GCA_028551405.1. Taxonomy (NCBI): domain Eukaryota; kingdom Metazoa; phylum Chordata; class Mammalia; order Rodentia; family Muridae; genus Uromys; species Uromys caudimaculatus. Next base: position 84,919,221 of record CM052712.1, read on the forward strand.
GGCAGCTAGGAGGAAGATCTCCAAGCCCATCTCCACAGTGTCACACTTCCTCCAACAAGGCCACACCTTCTTTTTTTATTTTTATTTTTATTTTTTATTTTTGATACTTTATTTACATTTCCAATCTTTCCCCTTTTCTGGGTCTCCTCTTTGGAAACCACCTATCCCCTCCCCATCCCCCCCTCTATGAACGAATTCAGCCTCCCACCCACCTGCCCACCCATCCCCATATTCCCACCTTGACATTCCCCTCTACTGGGGCCTCTAACACCCTCAGGCCCAAGGGCCTCTCCTCTCTCCCTGATGACCATCTAGATCATCCTTTGCCACATATGTGGTCTGAACCATGGGTCCATAAATGTGTATTCTTTGTTTGGTGGTCCAAACTCCAGGATTACAGGGGGGGGGGGTGTTCAGAAGGCCACACCTTCTAATAGTGCCACTCCCTGGGTATGAGCATATGCAAACCATCACACCCTGAATACCCCAACACACATGTAAAGCAAAATTCAGATCTAAAATCTCATCTCATGAAGATGATAGAGGACTTTAAGAAGGACATAAATATCTCCCTTAAAACACAAGAAAACAAGAAGAAGCCTTTAAAGAGGGAACACAAAAATCTCTTATAGAAAAACAGGAAAGCACAACCTAATAGGTGAAAGAATTGAACAAAACCATCCAGGATCTAAAACTCAAAATAGAAAGATTAAAGAGAAGACAAAGTGAGACAACCCTGAGGAAGAAAAACCTAGGAAAGAGATTAGGAGTCACAGATGCAAGCATCATCAACAGAATGCAAGAGATAGAAGAGAGAATCTCAGGCATAGAAGATACCAAGTAGGACATGGACACCACAGTCAAAGAAAATACAAAAAGCAAAAAAGCTCCTAACTCAAATCATCCAGGAAACCGAGGACACAATGAAAAGACCAAACCTAAGCACAGTAGATATAGAAGAGAGCGAAGACTCCCAACTCAAAGGGCCAGCAAACATCTTCAACGAAATTATACAAGAAAACTTCCCTAACTTAAGAAAGAGATGCCCATAAATATACAAGAAGCCTATACAACACAAAACAGATTGGACCAGAAAAGAAATTCCTCTTGTTACATAATAATCAAACCACCAAATGCACAGAAAAAGGAAAGACTTTTAAGAGCCATAAGGGAAATGGGTCAAGTAACATATAAAGGCAGACCTATCAGAATTACACCACAGTTCTCATTAGAGACCCTGAAAGCCAGAAGGTGTTGGGAAAATTGGGCCTTTCTCCTGGCCTTGAGCAGGCTGAATAGACCTTGGGCAGAACATGGAGTACATTCACACAATGGTGGACTACTCAGATATTAAAAACAATGATTTCATGAAATTTGCAGGCAAATAGATGGAACTAGAAAAAACGATTCTGAGTGAGGTAACCTACCCAGAAAAGTACACACATGGTATGTACTCACTGGTAAGTGTATTTTATTCCCAAATCTCAGAATACACATGATACAACCCACAAATCACATGCAGCTTAAGAAAATGGAAGACTACATTGCAGATGCTTCAATCCTACACAGATTGGGGAACAAAATAATCACAGGAGCTAGAAGGAGGGAAAGACTTGGGAGGAAGAAACAAGGGGAGGGAACAGAAAGGGGGGCAGGAACAGGTATTGGAAGGGACAGGAGAGAAGTACAAAGGATCAGGAAATTGAATAGAAACATGAAGTGGGTGAGAGGGGGCGATGGTGAACTGGGTAGCCACTAGAAAGTCCCAGACTCCAAGGAAGCAAGAGGCTCCCTGGACCCAACATGGATAAGTTTAGCTAAATCACCCAATAAAGGGGAGATAGAATATGTAGAGACTACCTCCAGTACATAGGCATGGCTCCAGTGGAGGGATGGGGCCCCATGCTCATCTCAATAATTTAACCCAAAATTGTTCCTAAGTAAAGGAAATGCAGAGACAAAAAATGGAACAGACACTGAAGGAAAGGCCATCCAGAGACCACCCCACCTAGGGATCCATCCCATGTGCAGACACCAAACTCCCACACTATTGCTGATGCCAAGAAGCACTTGCTGACAGGAGCCTGATATGGCTGTTCCCTGAGAGGTTCTACCAGCGCCTGACCAAGTCAGATGCAGATACTTACAGCCAACCATGGATGTGACTGGGCATCCCAATGGACGACCTAGGAGAAGGACTGAAGGAGCCCAAAGGGGTAGCAACCCCATAAGAAGAACAATATCAACTCTGTGTTTTTAAATGCCTTTGAAGATCACTATAATGTGCAAGCTTCACGAATTAGTTACATTCACAGTGTTTTTCTCCAGTACATTTTCTACTATGCAGGTGAAGATGATTGTGGTCTGCAAAGGCTTTATAGCAATGTCTACATTCATAGGGCTTCTCTCCAGTGTGTGTTCTTTTATGCTTTTGAAGATCCCTTTATTCTTCGAATTCTTTACACCATCAGTGACTGTCAACTGTAGAGTGGTGGGGTCCCTTGGGTTGTATTAATCGGGACACAGAGGATGCAGAGCGACTGTAAACCTCTGCATACTCTATTGAATTTTCCACCGTCTTTTACAGGAGTGCAGAATAAAGATTTCACACTGCTTCTAATTCTCAACCACTTTTGTTTCCCACACAATACTTTATCTGGGTTCAAGGTGACTCAAACCTCCTTGCAGATTGAGAAATCTGTCAGGAGTCCAACTCTTTCATGTTTTCCTCAGTGCAATTAAAACAAAGTAAGTTTCTCATGAGAAAAGGTTCATGAAGGCCACTTTCTAAGGCATGCAACTTTACTTGACAGAACATGAGAATTCTCTGCTGAGAAAGTATGCATTTTGGGGTCCAAGAGTGCTGGGATTTACAGATATCCTTGGATCACCACAAAACTAGTAGGCTGGGAGCAGTCACCTAATGCCATTACTCTACAAGTGACCTACATAGGGTTTCTCTCATGTATGTGTTCTTTTATGGCTTTGAAGATCACTGTGACCAGCAGCAGCTTTCCCACATTGGTTACACTCATAGCGCTTCTCTCCAGAATGTGTACTTTTATAACTGTGAATATTGCTGTTTTTTTAAAAAGGCTTTACCACATTGGTTACATTCCTAGGGCTTCTCTCCAGTGTGTGTTCTTTTGTGACTTCGAAAATGACTCTGGTACGCAAATACTTTATCACATCGGTTGTACTCATAGGTCTTCTCTCCAGTATGTGTTCTTTTATGATTCTGAATATTACTGTTTTTTGAAAAGGCTTTACTACACTGGTTACATTCATAGGGCTTCTCCAGTATAAGTTCTTTTATGGCCTTGCAGAGTGCTGTGCCATGAAAAGACTTTACCACACTGGGTAGTTTCATAGGCCTTCACTATGGTATGTGTTCTTTCATGGCTTTGAAGATCACTGTGACCAGGAAAGGCTTTACCACACTGGTTATACTCATATGACTTCGCTCCTGCATGTGTTCGTTTATGTATTTGAAGAATAGTGTTGTGAGCAAAAGCTTTACTACAGTGGTTACATTCATAGTGTGTATGTCCTGTGTGTATTCCTTCATGACTTTGAAGATCATTGCGAATGTCAAAGGCTTTACCACATTGGCTACATTCGTAGGGCTTCTTTCCAGTATGAACACTTTCACCCCTTTGAAGATGCCTGTGATATCTGAAATGTTTATCAATTTGCATATATTCAGAGAAGTTCTTTACCATATTAATTCTTTCATGCCTGTATATGTAATTGGTACTTGTGTAAGGCTTACCCTATGTATTATACTAATGACTCTTTTTATATGTACGACTTACTTTTACAGTGTTTTCTAAATGTAAGGAAAACTCAGATATAATAAGGTTTTATGTTTTGTTTAAATCCACGTTGCTTTTCTTTATTATGGATTGAATTACATCTTTAAAAATTCCTGTCATGGTAAGAACATTTATCACATTGCTAACATTTATAGCATCCTTTTCCTATATGGGGTTTTAAACATATTTGACAAAACCTGCAAGAACTCAGAGCTTTATCACAATGACTGCATTCTTAGATTTTCCATAGTATGAAGTATACAACATTTGCAAAGCGAACCAGGACGAAGAGAAAATTTCTACAGTATTAATACTCATAATTATTATTATAATTATGTAATTCTGGGTTTCTGGGTTGTAGGGTTCTTTTTTCCTGTTTGTTTGTTTTTATTTTTTATTTTTTTTCTCTTTACCTCATGCCCTTAGAGAAATCTAGCAAGGCTTAGGCCCCAAAATTGTTCTGCCAAGTATTTCCCTGCTTTTGATAAGAGCCTAGATCATTCTCCATACAGAAGGGCCTCAGTGAAAGCGTTGCTTAATCAGCCTCCCACTACAACAAAACAGTGGGGTTCCATTTCAAATGGTGTCACCTTGTCCATATTGAAGACTTATATTGTATCAAGAAGAAAACTGACTTTTCATGGCACAACAGACATTAATGTCGATTGTGAGCTCATAATTCCCCATTCAGCAGCTTTTTAGAGTCATGCTCTTTGATATAGGGAAGGATGAGCCTAGTTGATGGTCATAAATCAGGATTGTCTCATTTTTAGGGTTTGGAGCCAAAATTCTGAACAATCCTTCAGAGTAAACTTGTGTATCCTAGGACTCTAATTGCTAAAAGTTCTTGTTGGAATACTGCTGATTTATGTGTGTTACAGAGGCAGATTTTAGTAATATAAATTCTGCTTGGTTTGACTTACTATCTCCTGAGAAGTGGTAAAAACATTATACCATCAATTTTAGTCTTTTACATTACAGCTAAAGAGTATAGTGCTATATTACACAAGAGACACCTTTAAGCTCCCTCCTCAAACTAAATTCCAATGGATCTTACACATAAACATTAAAATCTAAAGGCAGACCTTGTAGAAGGTGTCAAAGAAACTAGATCTGGCCAGTTAACACCCTGAAAATCAAGTTCATGTACACAAGTTTCTCCTCCTAATGTTGTGTGTAGATACAGACACAGAGATAAGTTTTTCAGATGCCAACACTGGTTCCTGGGTACAATTAAACCACAAGGGACTTCACAATTGGCTGCATCTAGATGCTGGTTCCCACCCATGCCTTGGAAGGACACACCATTCCAGCTCCCTCCTGCTCCTCCTGATGGAGGGCACTAAACATGTGCTTACCATGTCACAACTTCAGGGCTTTCCTGAGCTCCTCTGACATGACAACTGCAGTAGTAAACAAAGCACCACACACTGAAGCACTCAGTCCTGCTCCGCTACAGGAAACTTGAAGCATTGAAAACAGGAAGAACCCTCCTATTTTAATGACTGGTAGGTCGGCCTGAGAGCTTGATTGGCCACTGAATCTTGTGACCTCCCTCAGGGTTAGTGTGTGCAGAAAGGACAAAGCCCAGTGCTTCCTGTTCAAGGAATCCAGTTAAAAGACAGAGAACATCTGCAGAGATTTTTTTTCTTGGATGTTTTCTTTATTTACATTTCAAATGTTATTCCCTTTCTTTAGTTCTCCCCTCCCAATGGCTTATACCATCCCACCTCCCCCTGATTCTATGGGAGTATTCCCCCACCCACCCAGCTACCGAATCCAGCCTCCCCACCTGGCATTCCCCTACACTTGGGCATCAAACTTTCAAAGAACCAAGGGCTTCTCCTCCCATTGATGCCTGACAAGGCCATCTTCTGCTACATGTGCTCCTGGAGCCATGGGTCCCTTCATGTGTAGTCTTTGGTTGGTGGTATAGTCTCTGGGAGCTCTGGGGGAGGGAGCCTTGAAGTAGAGAGATAAATAGGTCCTATAGGTGGAACTCTTCCCAGAATTTTGCCACTTCAGGAGAGATTGTAGTTTTGTAACTTCATGCTGGGTTAAGGTAAACTTTAGCTCCTTTTCAGCTGGAATCTCTGAGACAACCTTGGAAGAAAAGCAGGAGGCAGATGACAAAACTGTGGAGCACTATTTTTGGTCAGCACTGCTTTCTTAATTGCAAGGTTAAAAATCAATCAAGGAAATACTCTAACAAACCAACCAAACAAATGAAACCACCATAGCTTGTGCTTGTAAAGGTCAGCAGAATTTATAATATAAATGTATGTCTGTAGAAAGTGGATGTATTAGAATGGCTTAGTAGCTATGGTTTATATCGTCTAGAATTGCTGCCTAACAGTGGAAGGTAGAAGACAGTAGTATTTAGTCCATGTGGCTAAAAGTCTCAGCTAGACTTCAGGAAATATCATATTTGCAAAGAAATTGACTCTTATGACAGTAAAAATTAAAACTCAGCTAGATAGCCAGAATTAGGGAAAGCAGACAATGAGCTACCATCTCTACTGTCATTATGTAGGTTGCAGTCCGAAGCTGTGGCCTGAGTTAAAAGTGGATCTGATCACCTCGAAAGATTCAGAATAAAGAAGGGTTTCCCACTCCAAATGCTATAATGAAACTGAAACCCAGACAGTACTCAACTCTGTGGGTTTTATTTAATTCCATATGTGGTTAACTTGACTCTCAAGTATAGCCATCAAAACAAGCAAGAAAGAAGAGCTGAGGACGTTTCTTTTTTATGTTGGCAGTCAAGGAGAGCATGGGAGTCATTTCCAAAGAAATAATTTTATTAAATAAAGGAAGTACTGAGATTTGAAATAGGGATTCTATACTTATAAATTTTGCTTGCTCCTAGTCCTAATCTGAACATGGTCACAGTGTAAAAGAAGAGACATTTAAGGGGATTTTAAGCTCAAAGTCATACAGAAACCTATTTGAATCATAAAAACGATGGGCAGAAATGACTCTGGAATGTTCATCTTGTACCACAGGATTTTACCTAATTCTTCCAATTGCTGGAGAGTTTCACTCTTTAATGAGCAGGAAGGTATTGGGGGCCGAGTTATTTACACTCACAGTTCACAAGGGAGTGCAGGAAAATTAAACACACAGAGGGCTCCTCTCAGTGAAGGAGATAGAGTACTTTCATTCAATCTAAAAGGTTCCGAGGGTATTTTTTAATGACCTGCTGGCCTCTTTGATATTTGAAAGCAGACCTTACCTACCATTAACTGTAGAGGCAGATCTTATCCACCTTCTGCTGAACAATTATCCCACACTTTTTTCCCCTAGACTGTTTACCATTTTGAGGGGAAATGTCCAATGTACTTTATGAACTTTATGCTACTGCAGAGAGACCACAGTAAATTGTAGGTCTTTTATAATCAGAACATATTCTTCTGGTCACATGTACTGTGTAAAATTGTTTCTATGTCAACAAAACAATATTGTGTGTCTAGAAGTGGACTCAATGACTAGTTGTTGCCTGAAAAACTTTCCACAAATTGTAGGGCATTTTAAATATGCAGGCAATGATTTGGCTGGAATTAGATTCCCCAATTCTTTACCAGGTTGAGAAAGTCAATCTGCACCAGGTTTTCATTCTCATCTCTTAGCATGGTTCACTTCCCTATCTAATACCTAAAGAGACCCCCTCAACAGAAGTTGGATCTACAAGTGATCTAAAATACCTTGGACATGAAACATTATCAGGTATAGAAAATTTGGGGTGGAAAACAGCTCAGAATAAGAGGACAGAACTTTCTTCATCAGCACCCAAGTTTCATTCTCAGTACTTGCAGCAGCTCATATTATCTATAACTCATGTTCCAGATTTTTTGTGTTTTGATTTTGTTTTGTTTTGTTTTCAAAATCCCCTTGCGTTACTGCCCCAGTGGCATGAACAGGGCACAAAAACTTACATATTGGTAAAATATTCATACAAATAAAATAAATCTTTTTGGTAGGAGACAGAGAGAGAGAGAGAGAGACAGAGAGAGGGAGGGAGAGAGAAAGCTGGACATCTGAGTGCATTTCATTTCAATCCCAGCACTCCAAACACAAAGGGAGGAAGATCACTATGAACTTGAGTAAGGCCTTAGGGATAAGAGTTTATAAACCTTGGAAGGGCAACTTCCAGTTCCCAGGACAAAAGCCCTGGAGAGCTACAGCAGTCTGAAACAATAAAATAACTTCATGGTATTGGAATACAAACACACAGGTTGATCAATGGAATAGAGTTGAAGACTCAGAGATAAATCCAAACACAAATGGACAGGTGGTGTTTGCTAAGGAATCCACCTAGACACTCTGAGAAACACATAGCACTTTAAACAAATGGTGCCAAGAAAAAGCCTTAACTCTGAGGGCATTCTGAGAGCAGGGGTGTCTGGGAACAGTGAAAAGGATGACTGGAAGCCAAACTGAATTCAAGCTGATGAAGTTTGTTCTGCTGGATACAGCTTTTCCATTCTGTTTCTCTCTGTGTTCTGCTTTCTCCCTGGAGATCTCTGTGTCTGTATTCTGCTTGCTTGCTACTCTAAAAGATCTCTGTGTCCTTGTCTTGCTTTCTTGTTATTGTAAGAGATCTGTCCATACTCTGCTCTGTGTGTGTGTGTGTGTGTGTGTGTGTGTGTGTGTCTCTGTGTGTGTGTGTGTGTGTGTGTGTGTGACCATTCTCCAAGCAGGTCTCTCTTTTTACCCAACATTTACTTCAGGTTTCCTTGAGTATCTGTTCTTTGCCTTTATATGTTACTTGGCCTTTTCCCCTTGCAGTTCTAATACTTTTATTTTAATATTTTTTCTTTGTTCTCTACACTTAGCATTTTGATTATTATATGGTGGGAAAATTTTCTTTTCTGGTTGAATTTATTTTGTGTTCTGACCTTCTATATTTATAGGCATTTCTTTATGAATGTTAGAGAAATTTTTTTCTATAACATTGTTGAAAGTATTTTTAGACCTTTGAGCTCTTGTATTGATATTATTTGATATTGATATTATTGTATTGACATGATCTGGTATTGATATTATTCTTAGATTTTTTTGATTTTATGTTATACCAGAGTTCCTGGGTTTTTTGTGCCAGGAACATTTTACATTTAACCTTGGTCTTGACAGATGTACAAATATGGAATTGTAAATTTTGTCAATAAATGTAACAAAAAATTGTGTAAACTAATAAAGATTTTTCTACTTCTTTTCTATCATACTGTAAATCAGCAATGAGTATAGTTTTAACCACAAATTAATAACAAACTAAATTATTGTTGATGACAGTGGACTAAGCCTCTGTACCTTTAAGTCAGACCCAGTTCAATGTTCTTATAAGAATTGCCTTGGTCGTGGTGTCTGATCACAGCAGAAAAATATTAAGACAAGAAACTATAATTAAAGTCACACTCGCACCACCACCACCACCACCACCACCACCACCACCACCACACAAGCAGACAAATAAAAAAACCTCCAAATCCAAAACCACAAAAGTCTGTTTGAAAAGAATATCCAAAGTCACTATGGTAGTATCACCCTACATTTTATACATACATGAAAGGAGTTCAAATAGAGTCACCAGATAGTGGAGGAAACAATGCTGCAATAAGACATCTTGTGTTACCAAGTAAGATGTCTATCACCTTGAGAGTGAGGAATCTATTGTATCATGTTGAGTTTTTTTTTTTGTTTTTGTTTTTTGTTTGGATTCCCATAAACATCACAGACTGTAGTTAAGGCTACTGGTTACTGTTCATAACTTGATAGTAGGACCCTGTTCCTGAAGATCTCATTTACTTATTTTATTGAACACTAATACATTAACCTAGTACCCAACTTGAATCTTCATTGCTGCTGCAAGCACTGATGGGGTTGGAAGGTACTTTGCATGCTACAGTAGGAGAAGGATCTTCACCAGTATCGCCTGTTTACAGACTATATGGCCCACAGCTAAAGTATACCTGCAGGATATACTGGTGCAATCATGGCACAAATGTTATGAGATTAACCAATCACTGTAATAAGCATAGGGCTAAGTTTCTCTACATGAAATCAAGCATATACTTGATCCTGGTAAAGTGGCCAAGAACCTGAAATTAATAGGTCCTTGGCCTAGAGGTAAACCTACTATTATTATTTGGCTAAGGAACAACAATACAATCATTTTTAATGGCATATTGCTTTCCCTATAGACCAGAATATGCTCAAAACTTATCAGAGAAACTTCTTCTTGCAGTACATGATAATTTAAAATGGGACCTCAATTTGGAAAATGTGTAGAGAGTGAGACACTTTGAAGCCTCAAGCACTCTGCCTAATAAGGGAAATCTTCATCAAAGCCCTTCCCTGGAGGCTCAGGTTTCTTTGCAGAAGAAGGAGCAGAGAGGAAGTAAGAGAGAGGTGGTAGATGAGTGCAAGGAAACAGATTCTTCAGGACAATAGGGCTAATATGCTTATGACCTCACAGAGGCTGGGGCAGCACAGAACACCTGCACAAGTCAAGCCAGACAAAGTCCCAGCACATAACAGGAAAGTGGACAGAAAATCACTCCCCTACCGATTGTAATTGATATCTGCTGGGAAAAGTAAAATTAGTGTTTGCCTGTAAAGTGTGAGTGGGAACATCAGCAAAACCCCAGGGCGGGGCCTATGCATACGATCCATACAAGGAATGGGGTTTTCGTACAGTTTTGTTTTGTTCTGGTATTTGTTTTCTTATCGATTTTCTCTTTTTAGTTTTCATTTTTGGGTTAGATTTGTTTTTTTGTTATTTTTTTTGAAGGGGGAGATCCCTGTGAGTTAGGTATATTAGTGTGTTAGAGGGGAAGGATGTGGGAGAATTTGCAGAAAAGAAAAAATATGATCAAAACATATTGTTTGGAAATTTGTTTAGATAAAAAAAAAATTAAGTGCAGTTTTGTGAATTACCTTAAAATAAGATACATTGCAAAGACACTCTAATTCAGGAAGTAGATTATGACCAACAAGTCAAAGGCTTCATGCCCCTCTCTCATCAAGACTTCCTCTGTTTCCATGGGTTATTTCTGAATTTATACAATGTACCCCTCTCTGTCTACCATAAGAGCACTGTTACAGCTTACTTAGTTTTATCTTGAACTATTTAAAGGCATGTATACCAGTTTTCAGTCCTCTCCTTAGTCATTTTATCTTTTCCTAATTTACTGTGTCAGATTCTTATTCTCTCGGGACAAACTTGCCTGAAATTCATGTTCTCCTGACTCTGCCTCCCAACCATGCTGGTTTTACAATGGTATAATACTACATTTGGCTTAGTGGACTTTATTGCCAGATAATATTGCATATAGAGAGAATTTAGAAAAGGAATGTAGAAAGTTTGCATGTGTTCTTTGCCTGGATTTTCTTCCTATGCTAACTTCCTTTCCCAAGATACTTTGGATAAAGCTGACACCAACATTGGACATTACTGTTCATTAAGCTGAATCTCATTAAGTTACACCCCATTCCTCTTAATACTCCTGTACTGTTTGGACATGTAATATGGGATATATCTTGGGTCTAGCTCACCTTTTTAAAAAGAAAATATTTTAGAAATTAAGGGCCTTGGACATCACTGAGTTTAAGCCCTGTGAATGGACTGTGAGTCTTACTTAGCCCATAGTGGATGCTCTGCAGCATTGTTTCACCACCTGTCTGGAAGACACTACTGTACTTTTTTGTTGTTGTTGTTGTTGTAAAATCAAAGCACTACTTTATTAAATGAGTTATTTTACACAATATGAACATCAATATAATTACAATTGTAAAAAATTTTATAACAAGAATGGACTGATTTTTCAGATTTCCACATCAGAGTCAACTGTACATTCACACAGAATTGTCTTTGCATGAAGCCCAAAGGGAACAGCATAAAAATGAGTGTTTCTTTATTTTTTGCTGATCAACAGTTTGTTTAAAAAAGCAGCTGCAGGCTTGTTACCTAAGGTCTGAGACAGTAGAAGAGTCAAAGGTGTCACGTATTCACCTGTAAACAACTTTATGCCTGAACATCAGCCAATTCTGGAGGAAGTGGAGTCTTAGGGTGCTTGCTCTGAAAGTGCTGCTTGAAGGTCTTGGGGTCTAGCATTTGTGTCCTACAGACTGTGCAGGTGTATATCAAGGCAGCTTTGGCAGCAGCCTTTTGGTCATGTCCTTGTTTCTTCTTTTGTCCAGCCTGCCTCTTGGCATTTTTCTGCTGAGACTGAATCTTCTGCTGTCCACGAGCCACTTCCGGGCCTGGCAGGTCTGGCATCCGAGAGACCGTGCAGCACGAGAAGAGCTGGGCAGGACAAGCAAAGAAGGAAGGATCCAGCCCCGTACTGCTTGGGGCCTCTGCCACCCGCAGAGGAAGGACCTAGCAGAGCTGGGAGCAGAACAGCCCACACCTCACATACTACTATATTTCTTTAACTTAGAAGTTTTTTTAAAAAATCTGAGTACACTGTAGCTGTCTTCAGGCACATCAGAAGAGATCATTGGATCCCCTTACAGGTCATAGTGAGCCATCATGTGTTTGCTGGGAATTGAACTCAGGTCCTCTGGAAGAGCAGCAATCAGTGCTCTTAACTGCTCAGCTATCTGGACAGCCCATTAATGGCTCAGCAGTTAAGAGCACTAACTGTTCTTCCAGAGATCCTGAGTTCAATTCCCAACAACCCCATGGTGGCTCATAACCATCTGTTATGGGATCAGATGGCTTCTTCTGGTGTGTTTGAAGATAGCTACAGTGTAGGTATAGTAAAACAAAATGCTGCCTTAACTTTGAACTTTAAGGAAGAGATATTTC
>CM052712.1:84931947-84959554 GCA_028551405.1 Uromys caudimaculatus
GCCCTGAGGAACAGGCCTGTAGTCCCAGCACTCAGGAGGCGGCAAGCATTTTATGAATGCAGTTAGACCTCCAATTATCATAGAATTTTAAATATGTAGTTTTTTCACATGAATGTGAGATAGGCAGCACTTTTTTAATACTGAAAGAGGTAGTGAAATCAAAGGTTACACCTTTAGACTGTTTTTTTTTGTATATTAATATATTCTTGTGAAGAATGAAGTCACTAACTCAGGTATCAGTGTAGAGCTATGACAACTGATCAAATACTTAAAATTATATATATTCTTATACATAATATTTAATCATATTATGTTGCATACATTATATTATTGAAACTCAGTTGCTCTCCCCCTTATTCTTTGAGTTAGGATCTCTTGGTAAGCCTGGAACTTACTGATTCAGCTAGATTGGATGCCCCATAAGCTCCATGAATCCTCTGGTTTCCTCCCCCACTATGGACAGGCACCACAATGCTGGTTTTTATGTATGTGCTGGGGAACTAACTCAAGCCCCCATGCTGTGCAGTAGGCACATAGCCAACTGAGCTGTCTCTACAGCTACTGATGTTTGCATTTTAAAGTGTGCAAGTCAGTGATGTTAAATGTGTTCACAAGCTGGGCAATATCACTGTAGTGCATTACTAAAGTTTTCCTGAAACCTAAAGAGGCTGAGAATATTTAAAATGCTTTGGCTCCTGATGGGTGCCATGCTCATTCACAGGTATAGTGTCCAAGGCCTTGGCATAGCACATATGTAAGATATTCTATGCCTTTTTATGGTGAAATAATACCCCGTTGTATGTTGTCACCACATTCTATTTTCAGGTCATCCACCAGGCTCTGCTTTCTTATAGATTTCCAAATTTATCCATTTTAATAGAACCATGACGCAGCTGTTCACAACCATAATTCAGTGTGCCACAAAACTGGTTTCTCACCAGAGGAAAATCACCCAATGTTGACACTTGATATATGGCTACCATACGTGTACACACACCTGTGTGCACACAGGCACACAGGCACACACACAAACACGCGCGCGCGCGCGCACACACACACACACACACAAACTGGTATATATATATAGCACACACAGACATCACATTGCACACACAAGTACACACACAAAAGACAAATGGGGAGGATGGTAAATTTTGTGTCATATACAAATACATCACCAGGAATGAGGGGTTGGCATTACACCTTGCCTTTATCATTGAGCCCCATTCCCAGACCAGGAACATCTGCTTTGTGGTTTTTGATTTTTCTGTAGAAAACATGCCCATGTCATACAAAGAGCTGCTCTCAGAGTAAGGCTACAGCAACAGACTGTAGAGCAAAGACACTGTCTTCAGTTATTGACATTTGACATGGCCATTAGAACACAAAAATAGATGTCTGAGAAATGTGGGTGCAGGTATCTAGTTCATGAGAGACAAGAACTGAGGTGTCTACTCCATAGGAGTTAGTATGTGAAGCTTTGCTCTGAGTATCAAGAGAAACACCAAGATGCTCTGGCAGTGAATGAACAAACTTCCTACCTGTTTCACAAACAAAACTAAGAAGGTAAAGATGGTTAGGGGAACACAGAAAGAAGGAGAATAGTAAAACCCAAAGGGATAAGTTTCTAGAATACCATATCCAATGGAACCAAAGACCAGAGAGACTGAGAAGCCTGTAGAATTTGGCAATGAAGCCACCCACAATGGCCCTGTAGGAATCAGGTAAGAAAATCTGCAGAATCCACAGCAAATTCATGAGATTTAGTTGTTAACCTCCTTCCAGCCTGGGCATGTGTCTCAGTGTCAGACAGAGCTGAAGAGATCCAGGTCTGGTTCTGACATCACTGCTGACAGCCCAGGACAATGTGTAAGGTGGAGCCTGAGGAAAAGTACAGAGTGCATTTAGTAAGCTTAAAGTCTCCAGGTGGCAGGTATATGGGTATACTGTTTATATGTACACATCAAGGTTCCTACTTAGGCTTTCAGGTTTTGTGCTATGCAGGTTTTATTTTAATAAGGATTTACTTTTTAAAATCCCTACATTTAGCTAATCTGCTTGTGGTTGTATAGTTATTATTACCTTTTTATTACTGATTTCTTAGATTAACTATTAATCACTAATTAATATTTTCCACACTGTATAACTTTTTCAGGGTATTATTACAGTCTAGCTTAGAAGTAGCCAACTTGGTGCCACATACTCCAATGTGCTTTTGTCTGGTTTTTCAGGTCAGCTTGCCAAATCTTCTCTGAAACTTGACTCAGGAACCTGATGCTCATTCTTGATAGGCAAAGGAGCTGGCTTTCTGATCTTGGTCTGGGGCTCTAGCCTGTGCTCTGGATATGCAGACCTTCCAGTACTCACTGAGCCAGGGCCTTAGTTCATGGAATGCTCTGACACCTGGCAAATGGCCTGTCCCTGCCCCCATCCTCCCACAGGTCCCAGCACTTAGGCACTTTCCCACCACTGCTGTCCCTGTAGGGCTGTGTCCTCTAAATTGAGCTAGAGAGAAAAACAGAAGGGGCAAGAACCCAGAGAGCCTTGGAGACACAGGGACACTCATCTGACCAGTAGGCTAGTCAGAGTGTTTGGTGACTCAGTAGGGGGTCAGGGTCCTGCCAGGTCAAAAGTATCTGCCATTTACCTATAGCCAATATGAAGCCACAAAATAAAATAAAACCAAACAAGAACCAACCAAGCCACCACCCACCCAACCAAAGAAAACCCATGTTCCCTAAGGGCTTTATTTAATTGGCAATATTCTGGGGACCCTTCCACATGTGGGACAGATTGTTCACTCCACTTCAGCTTTAGTGCTATGCTGTGAATATTACCCACCTGGCTTCTGGTAGGCGAAATGTCTACTCATTGCTGTGATGGCAGCACAGAAGGGAAGGGAAGTCCTGACTAGGTGAAAACAGGGTCACTACCCACAAGGGGAGGAGCACGAAGTTAATCAGAGATTAGCAGGAATGGTCGGTCCTCCCAAGGGTTGGCTAGGAAGACAAACGCGTATGCTCCTGGAATTTAGGAAAAAATGCTATAAAAATACAAATCTCTGCAGATCTGGAAAAGATGTGCATCTAAACGGGAAGCCTGTGCCAGGAATCCCTATGCTGAATGCCTTTAGGTCACTTTAACCCTAAAGGGAGCTACTCATGTCACTCAAGATTCACTGGCCAATCACGGCCTCCAGAAGTCCCTGCCAGTCAGAAGAGAAGGCGGGTTCTTCCTGGATTCCTGCTTTCGGTTTCCCTTCACTCTCGCTGTCTTAAGTGATTCTGGAGTGCGCTGCTCGGACTGTTGCTGCTGCGTACTGTGAGGAAAACTCAGACAAGCTCTTGAAGTTGCTACGTGGTGAGGATATGGTCACTCCCCACAATGGTAAGGAGCGGAGCTGTTGTGGTGGGAACCAGAAGTTAGATGCAGCCTCCTGTAAGGTCCCTTGTGGTTTTAGTCACTTCGGGACTCAGCGGCGGTCCGTGACTAACGTCACTATCTGTGCTGAATAGGCCGAAAGCTTTTGAAACAAGGGCTTGTGTATAGAAACTTCCTTGTCAGGATATCAATGGCAGACAGGCTTACTTCTCTAGTAGAGTCTACAAGCTGTTCTTTTCCTTTTAACATTTTGGTTGCAACTCATTTTGAATTAATTTTGTCAAAGATGTAAAAGGCATTTCACGTGTTGCGTGACTGAAAGTATATTATTTCAGTATTTCTCCGTTCTTTAAAAAGACAATAAAAGTGAATTAATTTTAAATTATTTGCATCATTAGACTTGTAGGGAAAATATGGTTTCTTTTTCCCTTTTCCTTTTTTTTTTTTTTTTTTTTTTTTTTATAGAACAGAGTTTATTAAGGTAGGTGAAGGGAGTTAAGAGGGCAGTAGAAGCAGAGAAAGAGTAGAGAAGTATAGGAGCAGATGCCCCCTTGAGCACATGGAGAGCTAGGACTGAAGGGAATGGGGAGAGAGGGAGGAAGGGGCGAGGGGACAGAGTGGAAGCAAGAAGGCAAGAGACCTAGAGAACAAAAGGAGAAAAAAGTTTCTGAGTCCAGCCTGTTGTCACCTGGATGCCAGTGTCTTGTTCTCCAGGGCAATGACCCTGCTTTTCTTTATATTAAACTTCCTAAATTCTTTACCTAAAGGTCTATACCACAAGAGAGTTTACAATTATTCATCTCAGTCTTGTAATGAACTGTCCTTATCAGTGAAAGGAAAAGTGCTTGCATGTGGAGCATGGCTTCTGTCTTCAGACCAGAACAGGAGGAACCCTTTACTGTGTACCTTGCAGGGTGAAACAAATGTAGACAGGAGCTAGCTCACAGACTGAAATATAAGGAGTCCCCTGCAGGGGTCACCATTAGGAAGGAGGACCTGATGGGGCAAAGTGACTGATTTTGTAATTCCCCAGCATTTTTAATTCATGCATGTGAGTACAAAGTGTCCAGATTGGTGGTTCTACAACTTAGGGAGGTTCTGTTGAACCAAACACTGTTGATTTAGGTAAATCCCCTCATAAATTTGAATCAGGGGCTATTAGCTATAGCTGTGTGTCAGGTTACATATTTCTGCAGCTAATGTTAAACATGAAGACAAGATCATATGGTATCGTATTGATGCCATTTTTCTTCGCAGGGAATGGCCTGCTTTTCTTGAAAGTCACCATAGCTATGAATTGTTCCAATTCTATCTATCTTCTTAAGAAGTGAGTTTTTACTAACACTTTTCGAGTTTCATTTTCTTAGAGCATCACATCTCTGATCAACTACTTGTTTCTCTTCTCCACTGTCTATTAAGAATTAAGAATTTTATTCCTTTTTCAAAAGCACTTTGATTATTTGTTTCTCTTTAGAGGAATTTTTTCAGTAGCTCAGGCTCCACTCTTACTAGGTAATATTTGTGACAACCTAATCCTGCCTCTGCTTCCCAATGCCTGAAAAGAGTCTTGCAAATCCTTTCAGAGTGAGCCCTGACTAGTTAGTGAGAAAAGAAGATAGAGGTAGAGAGAGACAGAGACAGAGACAGAGAGAGAAATGAATGAACTCCTACCCCCTGACTTTCATGGGGAAATACAAATATGATGAGGCCTCTTTAAGTATTCAGTTGACTGATCAACCCTGACCTGGTGCAGTCACAGCAAAGAGAGGGAGGAGGGAGCAATTGGAGAGATTTCTTGCTTTGACTATGGTTTGTATTATCAGTGGCTACAATTGTTATTAACGTTAAATGATCATTAAATGTCCAAATTGGAAAACTTAGGGGTTCACAGAACTAGGTAATCAAGTATCTAATTAAGGAAATGAATTAATTTTTATAAACTAAATTTCTGTGTTTACACAAGCTCAACCAACACAGAAGGTCTTGACAAATTGATGTGGCTGTGTCTATTGGGAAGTTGTTATTCCAATTTTAAAGTGTTGAACCAGAGAGAAAACATGTGAGTAACACATGGTTTGTTTTAGTACATATGTCTAGTACATGGAGAATTTTCATCCATAGAGCCCATTTCACCTTTTTAAAATAATTCTGGAGTTTATAATTAAATCATTTAAGCTTATACTTTCTTCCTACTGTTAAATCTCAAACTCTGAGATAAATGGCTGATGTCCTTATGCAACAGATCACAGCAAGCCTGGATCTCAGGGTCTCCCAGAATCCCTCAGTCCCTACCTGTTACAGTCTATGATTGGCAAAACCATCCTGGAGCCCAGAGTGTGGGTTGCACTTCTAGCTTCTCTTCCTTATATAATCCACCCAAATTTGTTACAAGGCCCTTTCCATCTATCATTTACCCATATCATTTCTTCTTCTGGCTTTTCACTCCTCTCTGTCCTCTCTTCATTTGTTGTTACTTTTTGAATTTGACTGAAGTTTGGCTCCTGGGCATCCAAAGATATGAGGTAGAGGCAATTCACTGCACATTGAGAATTTAAAGAAATGTAGATGCAAAGGACCCTGCACCTTCAATGATGTACAGTTTCCCCAAGAATGTGAAAGATTCTATGAAAATAAAAACTTAAAAGACTAGTGCACTGTCTCCCCCTAGTGTGGAAGGGCAGATCAAAGAAGGCCTGTTCTCTCACTAACTTAAGATGTATTCTTCCAGTGGGGCAGCTGTTATTGTTTTGTGTACAAACTGGGAGGTCACACTATTGAGGTATCTGGGCAGGTCTAGAACTTAGGAGCACCAGTGGGAGGTAGCTTGCAGGTTCTTTCTTGGATTGTTCTCTGATGAAATTCTAGGAAGGTGTGAGGGACACCTTAAGCTGTGCCATGGTGTGTGTGGG
Source organism: Uromys caudimaculatus (assembly GCA_028551405.1). Classification (NCBI taxonomy): domain Eukaryota; kingdom Metazoa; phylum Chordata; class Mammalia; order Rodentia; family Muridae; genus Uromys; species Uromys caudimaculatus. Next base: position 84,938,238 of record CM052712.1, read on the forward strand.
GAAGGGGACAGTGAATCACCAGGAAGAACAGGATGGCTAAGGTATCAGTGTCCAATTTACTGGGACTGGAATGAACTGTGAACCAGACTGTGGTTCTGTTGGTTCCTATGATAACCTGGGCAGAGGCCCTTGACCTTTGAGACTCATTCAATTTTGATAATGGGAAGGGGAGACTCTATAACTTTGGCCATTGGAAACTGTGTTGCTTATAATACCTCTGTCCATTGTGCATAACAGGCATTAGTTTTGGTGTGCAGTGGGAAGACAGAATTGAAAATTGAATATCTGGTTAACATTGCATTCCATGTTCAGATTTGTGTGATTAATTTTACTAAGAATCTGGAAACTGTTAGAAAGGATGTGATGGGGATCATCCTTCAGCAATATTTGATTAGAATCCTTTTACATTTCCACTACCACCAGCCACAATCCCATGACTTCATTGCAATTAATTTCCAGGGTACAAAAGAGTTTTGAGTTTCAGAGATTTATAAAGTATTCATGATGCTTGGCAAGAAGCAGACATTAAACTGTTCTTCAACATCATTTTGTGTGGAGTCTTCAGAAGGCATGGGTTTTCCTGAACTCTCAAAGAGGCCTGAGGATTTGTAGATCCATAGCCACCATTCCGATTACCTCCATGTAGAGCCTGGGACTCACTGCTTGAAAGAAACATCAGTATTAGATTAACAAAAAGAAATATACCAATTAAAATTGACATTTATTTAATTTTATGGGGGTTCTGAAAAATAGTGGTTTTGTAATTTCTGTACACATGCATTCTTAGGTAACATTATCAAAGTCACATTTAAGAGACAATACCCGCGGGGCAGTGGTGGTGCATGCCTTTAATACCAGCACTTGGGAGGCAGAGGCAGGTGGATTTCTGAGTTCTAAGCCATCCTGGTCTACAGAGTGAGTTCCAGTACAGCCAGGGCTACATAGAGAAACTCTGTCTCGAGAAACAAAAAAAACAAAAACAAAAACAAAAACAAAAAATAATAATAATAAAAAGGATCCCTACAGTCAGTGCCCTATTTTCCATGAGAAGCATATGGTGAGAGCTTAAGCAGTGTCAGGCTGGCTCTCCCATCTGATTTAAATCTCTAATGGCCATGCCATTTGTTACATGGTTGTGAGAGCTTCAGCCAGCTTGTCTACCTTACAGGTTGAAATAGAAAATGTTGTGAGAAAACACAGAATCTAGATGAAGCATTCACTCTCAGAGGGTTATTATAATGTTCTCCTAATTGGTATGTCAAGAAGACAATGTAAGTATAAACCTTTTACACCAAGTGGTGTTAGATCAGTGAGAATCAAGTGGATAGTACAGTATATGGTAACAATCCAGAAGGTTGTTTTATTAGGATGGAAACAGAACTTTCTGTCCATGAGTCAGAATGCATGAAAAATTAAAAATGAGGTTAAGAAACACACTGTTTTTTACATTTTTGTTTAAAGTCCAATAATGACAAAAAATAATAGTTGAGCAAAAATATAATAGCTTTAGATTGGTGACTGATCTCTTTCTTGTCTTCTTAGTAAACAACCAGCCTTAGATGGTAACACTTTAATATATGTACACCTTGCAGAGAGTTAAATTTCTGATTTCAGAGATCTAGGCAGGGCCTAGGAATGGGCTTGGCATGAATTCTTCTGTGATGTCATCCTCTTCAGAAACAGCATTGAGAACTGTATCTGTCAAAATCATGCTTTCCTTGTCTTTACTACTTTGCTTCTCTCACTTCATTATTTTTCCCCTTCTTTGCATTTTCATTCGAGAAATATTGAATTAATTTTTTCTTTGAAACTAGATTCTTCTCTCATCCAATATATCAGGACCACTGTTTCCCCTCCCTCCATTCCTTCCAGTTGCTCTTCCTTTTTCTCTCATATCTTCTTCTCCCCAAGATCCCCATCCGTGTTCTCTGTAGAAGAGAGCACATTTCAGAGAGGAAAGCCAAGCAGCACACAGCAAATAGAAAAGGCATGTTGAAAGTCCTCAATTTGAGGTGGCCATGACAAGCAAATAGGAAGAAAAGAGCATCAAGATCAAGCAAAGGAATCAGAGCCATACTTCCTCCCAGTATTAGGGTTGCTACAAACCACCAGGTGTCCATATGTGGTTGGAATTATCTCAGGGATTTGAACTCTTTTGTATTGATCCACCTGAGTGTTTGTATGCCAATAACATGCAGTTATTTTATTGTTCCAGATTGGTTTTGCTCTCCAGGTGTTTTGTACTGGGAGCTAGACATTGTTGTTTGAAGGTCTGCAAAATCTTCCTTTGGAATATTGATGAGAATTTTATTTTATTTGTTACTTATTATTTTGTTTCTCTGAATTTTTTTTTTTTTTTTTTTTAGTCCATTTGTCATTTTGATATAGGAGGCATATTGGAAGATGTATGGATTTGTTTTTTGATTTTCAGTTAATCTTATATCGAGCCACTTCCTTGAAAGTGTTTATAAGGTGTAGAAATTTGGTAGTAGAATTTTTAGAGTCACTAATATATACTATCATATCATCTATCAATTAGAATGTTTTGATTTCTTACCCTCCAAATTATATCCCCTTCATCTCCTTCAATTCTCTCATTGCTGTAGGTAGAACTTCATACCACATATTGAATAAATATAGACAGACTGGTCAACCTTGCCTTGTTCCTCATTTTAAGGAATTCTTTTGAGTTTATCACCCTTAAATTTGATGAGTATTGACTTATAGTAAATTTTCGATATTATGTTTGTTTATATCCCTTGTATCGGGAAGGCTTTTCTCAAATTCCCAGTGATCTTACTCCCTTTGTGTTCTGAGTGCTGGGATTGAGGAAATGCACTAAGATGCCTAGCTTGAACAGTACGTTTTATGGTGTCGTTTGTGTTCTGTCTCTCTCTCTCTCGCTCTCTCTCTCTCTTTCTCTCTCCTACCAAATTTGTTTTTTTTTTTTTTGGTTTTTCGAGACAGGGTTTCTCTGTGTAGCCCTGACTGTCCTGGAACTCACTCTGTAAACCAGGCTGGCCTCGAACTCAGAAATCCACCTGCCTCTGCCTCCCAAGTGCTGGGATTAAAGGCATGCGCCACCACTGCCCGGCCCGAATTTTTATTATTATTATATTTGTGCAAATGTTTTCCATATGCATGGTTTTGTATCTTGTTCATTCCTTTGGGGCACAAAGGTGAGGATTTTGTGTTAAAACCCCTGGATCGTGAGTTGCAGATAGTAAGATGCTTTATGTACTGGGAATGAAACCTGGATGCTCTTGAAGAAACATCTTTCTTCTTAGCCTTTGAGGTATTTTCCACCTCATATTTTTCTATATCTGATAGTGTTTTCTGTCCAAGCCATTCTAGGTCACTTGCAGATCGAACTTCTGTTCATGAGGTCCCTTATGTATCAAATAGGGAAGCAAACCATGTTAAGAAATGAAAATGAAAACCTGGTGCAGATTGACTTTGTCAATCTGGTACAGAAATGGGGGAGTGTAATTCCAGCCAAATCATTCCCTGCATATTTAAAATGCAGTACAATTTGGGGAAATATTGTTCCAGGCAACAATCTGTCCAATTCTAGATACACCTTATAGTTTAAGTTTTGACTACATAGAAACCATATGACTACAAGAATGGGTTCTATTTAGAAATGACTGAGATGTTAATGTGGTCTCTGACCAATGGCATAGAGGTAATTAAGTACACAGCACATGTCCCCTAAGGATAGTAAACAGTCTAGGGAAGAGATAGTGTAGGAAAGATATTACCAGGCCATTAACAAAATATACTCTGAGCATTTTGGATTGAATGAAGGTATTTTATCTCCTTTATTGAGAAGAGTCCTATGTGTGTTAAATAGTCCTAGATTCCCTAGTGAACTGTTGGTACAAAGAAGTTTGACCCCAATATCCTGTTGCTCATTAAAGAGTGAAACTCTCCAGCAATTAGAAGAATTAGCCTGAGGGAAAGAGGACCTCCCTATTTGACTATTCAGTTCAACATGGCCCGTCATCATGTCATTATAAATGCACACAACAGAATGTACTCAGCAAATTTTATTCATATTTTTGTGTATAGTTAATTACACATACTCAACCAGGTAAAAAATCAGCTGGGAAAATTTTAGAAGAGATATAGAGAAGACTAAGGGGAAAACTGATCTAACATATTTTAATTAAAGTATGTAATTAACAATAAATAAAAAGTAAGATTGAAAATATATAAAAAATGACTAGAATTTTTTGTTACACAGAACACAGTTTCCATCCTCAGATACCACATGTTATCTAAATATTTGCTATAGCTGGATTCCCATACATCTCCTGCCGCCTTCTGGCTTCTGTTGGTAATTCCCCCAGACCCATGCAAACAAACATTCATATATATACATAAGTATATATATATATATATATATATATATATATATATATATATATATATATATATATACACACACACACACACACACACAGACATATACATACCTATTTGTTTATATTTACATATATTTTTATATGTGAATCTTAAAAAAATTGATCTGTATACAGTGATGTCAAAGCCCTGAGACAGACAACCATCATGTGTAGTTAACTATATTATTTCTGGTCCTGAATGGAAGCATCTGTGGCCTTCCTTTTAGCCAGCCTGCTCAGAGACAAAAGCCTCCTTATTCTGAGCTTTGAATTGCACAGCAAAGTTGTTTCTCTAGGAAGAGTGTTCACAGTGCTCATAGGTGACTTTTACTTGATGTCTGAAGTTTGTTCTCTGTACTTTATATGAGAATTGTTAAAATGATGCATCTGTTAGATCTTACATAATGAACAGGTAGCATTGGCTGGTGTACTGGCTGGTTTTGTCTGTCAATTTGAATCAAGCTGGAGTTATCACAGAGAAAGCAGCCTCCCTTGAGGAAATGCCTCAATGAGATCCAGCTGTAAGGCATTTTCTCAATTATTGATTAAGGGTGGGAGGGCCCACTGTGTGTGGTGCCATTCCTGGGCTGCTAGTCTTATGTCGTATAAGACAGCAAGGTGAGCAAGCCAGGGGAAGCAAGCCATTAAGTAGCATCCCTCCATGGCCTCTGCATCAGCTCTGGCTTCCTGACCTGCCTGAGTTCCAGTCCTGACTTCCTTTGATGATGAAGAGCAATGTGGAAGTGTAAGCTGAATAAATACTTTCCTTTCCACCTCGCCTCTTGGTCATGATGGTTTTTGCAGCAATAGAAACCCTGACTAAGACAGCTGGTAAGTAACCTACATTCTCGGTGTCATTTACTTTATTTTCAGTTAACGTACTATGCTACATGAAAATTCCACGGTCATTTATTCCCTTCATTTTTATGTTTTAAATAGATTTCTGTATGACTTTGAGCTAAAATGCCCTTAAATATGTCTGCTTTTACACTGTGACCATGTTCAAACAAGGACTGGTGGCAAGCAACCCTTTATGTGAACGTAACCAGAATCCCTATTTAAAATCTCAATGCTTCCTTTATTTAATAAAATCATTGTTTGGAAATGAGTCCAAAGCTTTCCTGCCCCCCCCCCCCCCGTAAAAAAGTAAAACTTGCTCAGCTCTTCTTACTTGTCTGTTGTGATTGTTATTCTTGAGAGTCAAGTTGACTATATTTGGAATCACCTAAACTGACAGAGTTCAGTACTGTGGGGGTTTTAGTTTCGTTGGAGCTTTTGAAGTGGGAAAACTCCTCTATATTCTGAAGCTTTTGACATTTTTAGATCCACCTCAATGAGACTATTTTCCTCTGTCTACCTAGTGCTGGGATTAACTGCATGAGCCAATCTAACCAGCTTGCTCATTGCTTGCTTTATTTACTTGACTTTGGTTTTTTTCTTAGTTTATTCTCTTTTCATCCTGCTTAATGCCCTTTCTGTGACCCCCTCCCACAATCTTTCCCTCATTCATCCTACGTCCTTCTCCTCTCAGTGGGTAGCTCCTCCCCCTTGTGATTATCCCCACTGTGGCACATTAATTCTATACTAGGGTAAGTATTTACTCTGGCACTGAGGCCAGAAAAGGCAGCCAAACTTAAAAAATATATATATCCCATATATAGGCCATATGATGAAGGCCCAGCTGCATGTCTACTACATATGAGCGAGAAGGAATAGATAGGTCTAGCCCATGTATATTCCTTGGTGGTTGGTTAAAACTCTGCGAACTCCAAGGGTCCGGGTTAGTTGATTCTATTGGTCTCTCTATGGGGTTTCTCTCCCCTGAGAGGCCCACAATCCTTCCTCCTATTCTTCTATAAGTCACCAAGCTGTGGGTATGTGAATCTGTCTGAGTCAGCTACTTGGTGGAACGTCTTGGAGGACATGCTCACTCCTGTCTGCAAACATAACAGAGTATTATTAATAGTTTGAGGGATTGGTGTGTACCGATGGGATGGGTCTCACGTTGTTCTGGTTATTGTTTGGCCATTCCCTGAGTCTTTGATCCATTTCCTAAGCATGGATTTGTTGTATGCAGGATACACTAGTTTGGATGAGTTCATCTCAGTATTGCACCACTGGGGTTCCTGCCTGGCTAGAGAAGGTGTCCTCTTCAGGTTCAATATCCCAAATGTAGTGAGTCACAGCTAAGGTCACCAACATTGGTTCTTGATTGCCTCCATTATCCTAAGTTTCTGTATCTTCCTGGAGATGTCCCCTGTATCCTCAGCCCTGTCAGTTGCAGGTTTGTAGTCATTTTCTGGCCATCTTGCCGTTCCTTCTGACCTCCATACCTACTCCTTCCTGAATACCCCATTCACTTTCCCTTCTCCTCTACATTCCAGGTCTGCTCCTCCACCTGCCTCTTATGCCTATTTCATTATCCCTTCTAAGTGAGATTCAGGCATCCTTGCTAAGGCCTAATTTCTTGTTTAGATTCTTTGGTTCTGTGGAGTGTAGAATGGTACCTGTATGATACAGTTAATGTTTACTGATAAGTGAGTACAGACCATGCATATCCTATGGGTTACCTCACTCAGAAGCATATTCTTAAATTCTATCCATTTGCCTGCAAAATTCCTGATGTCTTTGTTTTTAATAGCTGAACAGCACTCCATTGTGTAGATGTATCACATTTTCTTTATCCATTCTTCAGTCAAGGGACATCTAAGTTCTCTCCAGTTTCTAGCTGTTAGGAATAGACCTGATAAGGACATAGTTCAGCAAGTCATTGATAAAATCCAATACCCCTTCATGTTCAAGGTATTAGAGAAATCTGAGATACTGGGTATATTCCTAAACATAATCACAGCAATATAAAGCAAGCCAATAGTCAACATCAAGCTAAATGGAGAGAAGCTTAAAGCAATTCCACTGTAATCAGGGGCAAAACAAGGCTGCTTTCTCTCTCCCTAGCTAGTCAATATAGTACTTGAAATTCTAGCCAGAGCAATAAAAAACTAAAGGAGATCAAGGGGATACAAATAGCAAAGGAAGAAGTCAATGTACACCTATTTGGTGATGTGATAGTATACATGAATGAACTCAAAAGTTCTGTCAGAGAATTCCTGTAGCTGATACACACCATCATCAGTGTTTGCTGGATACAAAATTAACGGAAGGAAAGTAGTAACGCTACTTTATACAAATAATAACTGGGCTGAGGAAGCAATAAGGGAAACAACACCCTTTACAATAGGCACTAATAATATAAAATAACTTGGTGTAACTCTCCAAGCAATATGTATGACAAGAACTTCCAATCCCTGAAGAATGAAATTGAAGATTACTAAAGATGGAAAGACCTTTCATGCACATGAATGGATAGGATTTACTGTAAAAATGGTCAAAAGCTCATTGCCTTTGTACTTAGAAATTATTTATAAAACATCGAAGATGTGCGCTTAGTATTGTTAAACTATTTGCTTGTCCCTATATATCTGTTAATTGGCATATCTCTTGCAAGAGAATATCTTATTCAAAAGGTGAAGAAATGAGAGATTTGAGCCTAATTATTTAGGATTCGTCTGCAGTGATTTAGTGATTACATTACAATGTCTCTGTCAATAAATAAGTGTGGGGGGGAACAGCAGAACAATGTGAATATATTGTCAATGAAATATACATGTTCAATATGTAAGCACCATTCTTTCTCTTGTACCCATGAATGTGATATTTGAGAAGGCAGTGACATACGATGATGTGCATGTGAACTTTACTCAGGAAGAATGGGCTTTGCTGGATCCTTCCCAGAAGAGTCTCTATAAAGATGTGATGCTGGAGACTTACATGAACCTCACAGCTATGGGTAAGACTGTTATTGTTGTTTCCAATTTCAAAATAGAGGGCACAACTGTTTTTGTTTGTTTATTTGCTTGCCTCATGGCTTTTTTGGTTATTATTAATTTTCTTCTATATTTTCAGTTGAGAATGAGGGAGAATGAGGTGAATGAATAAGACATGGTTCTAAGGTTAACTTAATATAGTACCTTAAATTTCCCCTAAAATCCAATAATATGTCATCCATTTTTCTGGTTCTATGTTGTAGGCTATTACTGGGAAGACCACAGTATTGAAGAAAATTGTCCAAATTCGAGAAAACATGGAAGGTAATTTTTATGTGCACACTGATCCAAATATGCCTCATAAGAAATCTTAATGTTTTCTTGAAGTTTTAGTTGAAAGTATCATTGAAATTCAACAGAGCTTTAAGTATATCGGGTATTAAATTCTTTTTTTTTTTTGTTTTTTGTTTCTGTTTCTTTGTTTTTTCGAGACAGGGTTTCTCTGTATAGCCTTGGTTGTCCTGGAACTCACTCTGTAGACCAAGCTGGCCTCAAACTCAGAAATTCGCCTGTCTCTGCCTCCCAAGTGCTGGGATCAAAGACGTGCACCACCAGTGTCTGGCTGGGTATTCAATTCTTATAAATGCATGTACTTCTGTGTCAGGTATTCAATTTGTGTTTCCAAGGCATTCCTTTCAAATTGAATACCTGGAAACAATGCCTTAACAGGTAGCACTATTTTAAGCACAGCCCCATTAGCGCTACTCTGCAGAACTGCCAGCCTCTTCAGTCTTATAACCCTGAGATATAAAAACAATACACTGTAAACATGTGATACATATATATATATCCAAAATCTCTGAATAAGCAAATAGTACATAGTAAAGCAGGTGTTACTCATATCCTTTTAGTATGGTAATTAACTTTAATGACAGGGGCAGTTCAAGACAGTTAAGAAAGTTGTAGAGAAAACTTAATCCAAATACCACATGTCTATGAAGAACAAAAAGTCAAACTGTGTGAATACAATGTGTATACATTTTATTTGTTATTTTTCCCTTCATAGGTGTACTATAAGGGACAGATATATCTATATCTTTATCAAGGCAAATCTATCTGTATCTCTCATCTATCCATCAATCTATGTATCTATCTACCTATTTATGTATACATCTATTCATCTATCATCCTTCTATCTATAAACCATCCATCTATCTATATATGTATCTATGTATCTGTCTATCATCTGTCTTTCTATTCTACATAAAGGATACAAGCTCTTGGCCTAAGCGATATTTACAGAAACACTGTTCCTCTTTCTGTCCCAGGACATTTAGAAGATATGTAGTTCTCCCCATTTAGTATAGATTTGTTGAACATGATACCATTTTATAGTTAATTAATTTTCCAATTTTACCATGAATACATCAACAACCTCACACTGCAGAATACACCTATGAGTATTAGCAATGTAGAAATTTTCTGTGCATCCCGGTATAGGTTTCAAATGTTGAACAGCCTGTACTATAAGAAATTTATGAATGCAATCTTGTGGTGAAGATCTGAGTTCTTGCAGGTTTGTCAACTATGTGCAGCACACCACACAGGAAAAGAATGCTATAAGTGTGAGGCATGTAATCAATGCTCTCACCATCACAGGTAAGATACAAAGATAATCGTAATGAAGTAGAACACCATGGATATAAAGAAAGCGATAAACCTTTATTATATCTGATTCTTCTTTTCATTTAGGAAACACTGTAAAATGAATTCATACAGATAAAAGTATTCATTAGTATACTGAATGGAGTAAACCATTCATATGTACCAATGACATACACAAGCATGGAAGAATTCATATTGTAGAGAAACTCTGAATATATGGAAAGTGATAAACATTTTGTATATCACAGGCATCGTCAGTGGGATGAAAGCACTGATGCTGGAGAGAACCCCTATGAAGGTGTGCTATATAACGAAGAATTTCCAAGTCATAATCATCTTCAGATACATAAAACAACACCTACAGGAGACTTTGTATACTACAGTGGTCTTCAAATACATACAGGAACACACACAGGAGAGAAACACTATGATTATAACCCGTGTAGTAAAGGCCTTGCATGCCACAGTCATCTGCAATGCTACAAGAGAATGCATAGTGGAGAGAAACACTACGCATATGGCCAATGTTGTAAAGGATTTGCACATATCAGTAGTCTTCAAAGGCATGAGAAAACAGATACTGGAGAAAAGAAGTATGAATGTAATCAATGTAGTAAAGCCTTTGCCTGTCACAGGAATCTTCAAAGCCATAAAAGAACACATAATGGAGAGAAGCCCTATGCATGTAACCAATGTGGTAAAACATTTACCCGTCAAAGCCATGTTCGGGTCCATGAAAGAACACATACTGGAGAGAAGCCCTATGCATGTAACCAATGTGGTAAAGCCTTTGCCAGTCACAGAGATCTTCAATGTCATAAAAGAACACATACTGGAGAGAAGCCCTATGCATGTAACCAATGTGATAAAGTCTTTACATATTCCAGCAATCTTCAAAGCCATAAAAGAACACACACTGGAGAGAAGCCCTATGAATGTAACCAATGTGGTAAAGCCTTTGCCCGTCACAGTGTTCTTAAAAGTCATAAAAGAACACATACTGGAGAGAAGCCCTATGCATGTAACCAATGTGGTAAAACCTTTACCCGTCACAGCTATCTTCGGGTCCATGAAAGAACACATACTGGAGAGAAGCCTTATGCATGTAACCAATGTGGTAAAGCCTTTGCCAGTAACGGAGATCTTCAATGTCATAAAAGAACACATACTGGAGAGAAGCCCTATGCATGTAACCAATGTGGTAAAGCCTTTGCCAGTCACAGAGATCTTCATCATCATAATAGAACACATACTGGAGAGAAGCCCTATGAATGTAACCAATGTGGTAAAGCCTTTTCCCTATCAAGCTATCTTCAAAGTCATAAAAGAAGACATACTGGAGAGAAGCCCTATGAATGTAACCAATGTGGTAAAGCCTTTACCCATCTCTGTGATCTTCATGGTCATAAAAGAACACATACCGGAGAGAAGCCCTATGCATGTAACCAATGTGGTAAAACCTTTACCCGTCCCAGCCATGTTCGGGTCCATGAAAGAACTCATACTAGAAAGAAGCCCTATGAATGTAACCAATGTGTTAAAGTCTTTGCATATCCCAGCAGTCTTCAAAGGCATAAAAGAACACATCATGGAGAGAAGCCCAGGATACATAACCAGGATGGTAATGAACCTTCTTTTCATAGTGAACATCAAAGTCATTAAAAAACAAACAGACCACATACTAGAGAAAAACCCTGTGCATATAAACAATGTGGTAAATGTTTTGGACAGAATAGTAATATTCAGAGTTATAAAAGTATAGATACTACAGAGAACCCTATAGAATGTAATCAACATGGTGTATCCTTTGCATGTTACAGCTGTAAGAAAGGGCATAAAAGGACACATACTGTGGAGAAAGCCTATGAATGTAACGACTGTGGTAAAGTCTTTGAACACACCCGTGATCTTCAATGGCATAAAGGAATGCATTGTGGAGAGAAGCCCTGTGAATATAACCAATGCAGTAAAGGCTTTGCTCATTATGGTGGTCTCCAAAGGCATTCCAAATGACACATTGCAGTGAACCCCTATGCATATAGTCCACTTGATTAAGCATTTGCATATCATATTTATTGAATGTTGGCTATTGGTTTGCTATATATTGCTTTTATTATGTTTAGCTATGGTCTTGAATCTTTCCTAGACTTTTAACATGAAGGGGTGTTGTATTTTGTCAAGGTTTTTTCAGGATCTAAATAGATGATCATGTTGTTTAGTTTCCTTGAGTTTGTTTATATAGTGGGTTACTTGATGGATTTCTGTATATTGAAACCAGCCCTGCATCCCTGGGATGAAGCCCTCTTGATCATGGTGAATGACCATTTTGATGTGTTCTTGGATATGGTTTGCAAGAATTTTATTGAGTATTTGCATGCTCCACAATGTTGATAGTAGTCTCATTTATAATGACCAGGAGCTGGAAACAACCCATATGTCCCTCAACAATAGAGTGGATACAGAAAAAATAAAAAGGTATATTATCAAAATGGAGTGCTACACAGCTATTAAAACCCATGACTTTATGAAATTTGCAGGCAAATGGATGGAACTAGAAAATATTATCCTGAGAGACAAAATTCAGACGCAAAAAACCACACATGGTATGTACTCACTGATAATTGGATATTATCCCCAAAACTCAGAATACTCAAGATACAACCCACAAAGGACATGAAGCTTCAGAAGAAACAAGACATAAGAATGGATACTTCAATCCTACATAGAAGGGGGAACAAAATAATCACAGGAGGTGGAGAGAGGGAGTAATTTGGAAGGGAGAGAGGAAGGGAGGTGAAGAGACAGTAGAGAAGTACAGAGGGTCCAGAAATTGAATAGAACTATGTAGCAGCAGGGGATGGGAAACTAGAAAATCTCAGAAGCCAGAGAAGCGATAGGCTCCCAGGACTCAACAGGGATGATATTAGCCAAAATAACCAACAAAGGGGATATAGAATCTGTAGAGTCTACCTCCAGAAGATATGTACAGCCCCAAGTTGAGGGATGGTGCCACGCACCCATCTCAAAATTTTAAACGCAGAATTGCTCCTGTCTAAAGTAAATGAAAAGACAAAAAAAAAAAAAAAATATAGTGGTATGGCTGTCCCCTTAGAGGATCTATCAACAGAAGACCAAGACAGATGCAGAAACTCACAGCCAACCATGGGAATGAGCCTAGGGAACCCAGTGGATGAGCTAGAGGACAGACTAAAGGAGCTGAAGGGGATTGTAACACAAGATCAACTATCCACCCAGAGCTCCCAGTGAGAAAACCATCAAAGAGTTTAAATAGAGGGATCCAAGACTCCAGCGACATATATAGCAGAGCATGGACTCATTTGTCATCAGTGAGAAGGGAGACCCTTGGTCCTTGGAGGCTTGTTGCCCCAGCATAGGGGGATACTAGAGCAGTGAGTTTGGAGTTGGTATATGGGTGGAGAAGCACCCTCATAGAGACAAATTGGAGGGGCGGTGAGATCGGGTTGTGGAGCTGAATCCAGGAAGGGGTTATCATTTAAAATGTAAACTAATGAAATGATTAATAAATAAAAATAAGAAAGCAAGGAAAAGAAAACTTATGAAAAGTAATTGTAGAAACACAAGGGGGAAACCTGTGAAAGTGCAGATATAACAGCTAGTAAAGTATAGCTGATAATCTCTAGGGCTCCAAAGGATTGTGGAACTAGCAGATCTAGACGTGAGCAGTTATTCCAAGAAGTAGTGTGTAAGGCAGAGCATGAATATCTGCCTATCAGGAACATTCTTCAGGAGTGGATCTAGTCAAATTCTCTACCACTGAGTTAATCCTGGTGGTAAAGAACTTTCACATCCATATTTTACCCTGCAATGTCACAAGAGCTATGTCATATGACAAGTACCTTGTCACTTAACTGCAGAGAGGGTTGGTGTCTTAGTCAGGGTTTCTATTCCTGCACAAACATCATGACCAAGAAGCAAGTTGGGGAGGAAAGGGTTTACTGAGCTTACATTTCCATGCTGCTGTTCATCACAAAGGAAGTCAGGACTGGAACTCAAGCAGGTCAAGGAGCAGGAGCTGATGCAGAGGCCATGAAGGAATGCTGCTTACTGGCTTGCTGCTCCTGGCTTGCTCAACCTGCTTTCTTATAGAACCTAAGACTACCAGCCCACAGATGGTACCACTCACAAGATGCCCTTCCCCCCTTGATCAATAATTGAGAAAATGCCTTATCGTTAGGTCTCATGGAGGCATTTTCTCAACTGAAAGTCCCTTCTCTGTGATAACTCCAGCTTGTGTCAAGTTGACACACAAAACTAGCCAGTACAATAAGCAGTTCTGTAGCACATGACCCAAGAAAGAAAAACAGATTAAATCCATAGTAGTAGGAGGGACAAAAAGAATCATTGGCAGAGGCTGATTCAGTCATGTTCTAGCAATCCCTATAGGTGTAGTGCTAGAACATAAGGCCAGCCACCTGTGTACAACCTTGAGAATCTTCTTACTCATACTGCACAAGTAATATACACATGTCAAGTCCTGTTGGTCCCCGACAACAGAAGAGTAAGAGGCCATAGCAGGCACATCCCTGATTGGGTCTGGGGTAGCAGAGATGAAGTGTGGATTTAGAACTTATTAAGCCAGGAGTACTTGAGGGAAATGTATGCTAGCCCCAGGGAGGATTAAGAATGCCCAGCCTTTAACCTAATCAAGGCAAATCGAAATTAATTATCGTGTGTGTGTGTGTGTGTGTGTGTGTGTGTGTGTGTGTGTGTGTCTTATTCATAAATTTAGAGCTCCTGGGCCGGTACAACATGAGTGCACCTGACTGGGACCCAAAGCAGTTTATATATTCTCAGCCTCATTAGATTGTGGGAAAACTTTAGTAATGCACTACAGTGAGTGACATTTTACAGCTTGTGAACACACTTAACATCACTGACTTGCACACTTTAAAATGCAAAAGTCAGTAGCTGTGGAGACAGCTCAGTTGGCTATGTGCCTACGCACAGCATGGGGGCTTGAGCTCAGATCCCCAGCACATACATAAAAACTAGCTCTGTGGTGCCTGTCCGTAATGAGGGAGGAAAGCCAGAGGATTCATGGAGCTCACGCAGCATCCAATCTAGCTGAATCAGTAAGTTCCAGGCTTAGCAAGAGATCCTAACTCAAAGAATAAGGGGGAGCACAACTAAGTTTTAATAATTTAATGTATGCAACATAATATTAAATATGTATAATATATATATATATATATATATATATTAGTATTTGTTTTGGTGTCATAGTCTTTCTCTGATACTTGAGTTGATGACCTTGTACTTCACAAGAATATATTAATATGTAAGAAATAAGTATAAAAATGTAGCTAGCAATTTCACTACCTCTTTGAGAACTAAAAACAGTGCTGCCTATCTCAAATTCATTTGACAAAATTATGTATTTAAAATGCAATGAGAATTGGAGGCTTAACTGCATTCATAGAGGGCTTGCAACCTCCTCAGTGATGAGACTACAGGCCTGGTCCCCAGGTCTGGTGGTCCTGGGTGCTATAAGAACACAGGCTGAGCAAGCCAAAAAAAAAAAAAAAAAAAAAAATGAGAAAGCCAGTACGCAGAACTCCATGGCTTCTATATCAGGTGCTACCACCAGATTCTTGCCTTGAATTCCTGCCCTGATGTCCCTGGATGACAGACTACACGCTTTAAGATGAAAGAAGCCCTTTCTTCCCCAACTTATTTTTGGACATGTTTTATCAAAATAGAATCCTGAACTAACATACCTGGATAGTCACAAAATATTCAGGACATAGAGTCAGTTATAAGAATAAGGGGAAATATCTCTTCCTTCCAGTAGAAAGTGAAAACAGTATAGCAATGTCTTCCAGACAGGTGTTGAAACAATGCTTCAGAGTATCCACTGTGTGCTGAGTAAGACTCACAGTCCATTCGCAGTGACCTAAGTTCTGTGATCTCCAAGGCCCTTTCCTTCTACTTTTTAAAAAGGTGGGCTAGACTCAAGGGTATATCCCAAATTACATTTCCAAACAATACAGTAATATTAAGAGGAATGTGGTGCAACTTAATAGTATTCAGCTTAATGAACAGTAATGTCCAATGTTGATGGCAACTTTAGCCAAAGTATCTTGGGAAAGGAAATTAGCATATTAAGAAAATCTAGGCAAAGGACACATGCAAACTTTCTACATTATGTTTCTAAATTTTCTGTATATACAATATTATCTGAAAATTAAGTCCACTAAGGCAAATGTAGTGTTCTACAAATGTAACTCCAGCATGGTTGGGAGTCAGAGTCAGGAGAACATGGATTTCAGGCAAGTTTGTCCTGAGGGAATAAGCATCTGACACAGTAAATTAAGAAAAGATAAACTGACTAAGAAGTAGATGAAAAATAGAATACATGTCCATAAATAGTTCAAGACAAAACTAACTAAGCTGTAACAGTGCTCTGATGGTAGACAGAGAGGGTTACACTGTATAATTTCAGAAATAACCCATGGAAACAGAGGAAGTCTTGATGAGAGAGAGGCATGAAGCCTTTCATGTGTTGGTCACAATCCACTTCCTGACCTAGAGTGGTGCTTACAATGTATTTTCTTTTAAGGTATTTTGGCACACTGTATTTAAAAATTTGTTTTCCTTAAACAAATTTCCATACATTATATTTTGATCATATGTTTTCTTTTCTGCAAATTCTCCAACATTCTTTCCACCAATACACTACTACACCTAACTCAGTGATCTCTCCCCCCTCAAAAAAAAAAATAAATAAATAAAACAAAGTCAAAAATGAGAACTAAAGAAAGAGAGAATCAGCAAGAAAATAAAAACCAAACCAAAACAAAAACTACACAAAAACCACATGGCTTGCATGGATCCTGTGCATGGGCCCTGCCCTGGAGTTTTGCTGACATTCAAACTGACATTTTACTGGCAAAAACTGATATGCATGTTACTCCTATTGTTCTGGATAAAATCTGTTTCCTTGGATAGAATCTGTTTCTTTGGAGTCATCCACCTCCTCTGGCTCTTACTTCCTCTCTGTTCTTTCTTCTGCATAGAAACCTGAGCCTTAAGGGGAGGGATTTGCTAAAGAACAAAATACTCACAGGAGGAAATATGGAGAGAAAATGTGGAGCAGAGACTGAAGGAAAGGCTATCCAGAGACTGCCCCACCTGTGGATCCATCCCATATACAATCTCCAATCACAGACACTATTGTGGATGCCTGGAAGTGCTTGCTGACAGGAGCCTAATATGGCTGTCTCCTGAGAGGCTCTGCCCAAGCCTGATAAGTACAGAGGCACATTTGTAGCCAAACATTGTACTGAGCACAGGGTCCCAAATGGAGGAATTGGAGAATGGACTGAAGGAGCTGAGGGGGTTTGCAGTCCTATAGTGGGAGCAACAGTGTCAACTGACCAGAATCCCCAGAGCTCCCGGGGACTGGAACCCCAACCAAAGAGTACATATGGAGGGAACCATTACTCTGGGTGCATACATGGCAGAGGATGGCCTATTTTGACACCAGTGGATGGAGCAGCCCTTTGGTCTGAGGTTGTTTGATGCCCCAGAGCAGGGGAATGCCAGGATAGGAAGACAGGAGTGGTGTGGGGCACACTCATAGAGGAAATGGTAGGGGAGATTGGATAGGGAATTTCCCAAGGGGAGACCTGGAAAGGGGAAAACATTTGAAATGTAAATAATGTAAAAAAAAAAAAAAAAATCAAAGGTGGCCAGCCTGTGAGCTTCTCCCGGGTTTCCTCAGTCCCTGCATGTTATATTTTATGATTGGCAAAATCAACATGGGCTACACTGCTCCCAGCTGCACTTCCTTATGTAATCTGTAAGACTCTGGGGAGTCTTAACTTACCAAAGACCCTCCGAATGGACACAGAAGGAGTTGGGGATTGATGCAAAATGCAAGAGAAATCTATTGATTCATCAGCATGCTGAGGTTGCTCTACATATCAAGACAGGAGAGCGACCTTGTAGAGCCCATTTAGGGACCTTATATAGGAATTTAGAGCAGCCGCCACTAGGCGCAATGTGATTGGTAGAACAGTGTGGCTTTGAAACTGATTGGTCTTTAGGGAATGAGGTAGCAGGGCCCTAATGAGCCCCTCCCTTCCAGCCTAAGTGCTTTCTAACCTGTTTCTTCCATGTGCTTGTAGGGGGGAGGTGACTCTGCTGAATATCTCCAAGGTCTCTCGAATCCAACCAAATTTACTACATGGTCGGTTTCATCTATCACTTACCCACCTCTCTGTTTAACTCAGCACTCTGTGTTTTAACTGGAATTTCTTATTTTAGAACATCTAGTTTCCTGATATCTATATATATTTTTGTATATTATGAATCTATCAGATGTGGATATGGTAGGAATACTTTTCTCTTTCTTTTGGCTGCCTCTTTGTCCAATTGGCTGAACTTTTACCTTACAAAAACATCACTGTTTCATGAGATCCAATTTATGAATTGTTGCTCTTTTGTTTTGTTTTTTGTTTTTGTTTTCGTTTTTGTTTTTGATTTTTCGAGATAGGGTTTCTCTGTGTAGCCCTGGCTGTCCTGAAACTCAGTCTGTAGACCAGGCTGGCCTTGAATTCAGAAATCCACCTGCCTCTGCCTTCCAAGTGCTGGGATTAAAGGTGTGAGCCACCACTGCCCAGCTGAATTGTTGCTCTTAGTGCTTGCACTATTAGTGTTCTGTTCAGAAGACTGTCTCCTGTGTCAGTGAATTCAGGGAGGTTCATCCCTTCCTCTTCTGTCAGGTTCACTGTGTCTGGTTTTATTATAAGCCGTCAATCCACTTGGATATGAGTTTTGTGCAGGGTGAAGAATACAGATCTATTTGCATTCTTTTCTGTATAGAGCCACAAATGAGAAGCCCTACTTTGCTAAGCTAAGTGGAGGACAGAGTGACATGATTCCTCCCCATGAGAAAAGGCTTTAGTGTCAGCCTTCAGGAATGTTGTTGGCTGCTATGGCTGGAAGTAAGGCTTGTTTGTATAATAAGGTTCCTACATTCTGAATCCAGTAGCAGTGGAGGACGTTCCCTTCAGAGGAATGTCCAGTAGGTGAGGGTGTGGCTGTATCTCAGCAAAATGGTAAAGACTGGATCTTCAGGACAGTCCTTAAGACTATGGAAAGAATCTCTAAATACAAAAGTTTCAAAATATATAATTTCTCAACTATGCAAAATATAAAGATGCAATATGAATATTATGAGAGGTTTTTTCACGAATCTAAAAAAAACCAAGCAATCTACACATGATGCAATTTGGGAAAAAGATACAAAGGCAGGGAATTAAAAAGCCAGGCCTAGTCCTGTATTCAAGGTCACCATGAGACACAGCAGGTCCTGGCCCAGAAGTAGTTAAAAATGTTAATTTCATGGCAGGGTTCCATCCAACTAGCTTAGGCTACTGCTTAACAAAGGCAGACAGATCATTGAATTATTCTGGAAATTGCTCTTGCTGTAATCTGTCCTGTAAGAGTCAAAGGGTTTGGGTCAACAGATGCTCAGATACTCAAAAAGAAACCTGAAGTAAATGTTGGGTAAAAAGAGAGAACTGTCACACACACACACACACACACACACACACACACACAAACACACACACACACAAAGCAGAGTATGGACAGATCTCTTACAATAACAAGAAAGCAAGACAAGGACACAGAGATCTTTTAGAGTAGCAAGCAAGCAGAATACAGAAACAGAGATCTCCAGGGAGAAAGCAGAACACAGAGAGGAACAGAATGGAAAAGCTGTATCCAGCAGAACAAACTTCATCAGCTTGAATTCAGTTTGGCTTCCAGTCATCCTTTTCACTGTTCCCAGACACCCCTGCTCTCCGAACACCCTCAGAGTTAAGGCTTTTTCTTGGCACCATTGTTTAAGGTGCTGTGTTTTTCTCAGTGTGTCTAGGTGGATTCCTTAGCAAACACCACCTGTCCGTATGTGTTTGGATTTATCTCTGAGTCTTCAACTCTATTCCGTTGATCAACCTGTGTGTTTGTATTCCGATACCATGAAGTTATTTTATTGTTCCAGACTGCTGTAGCTCTCCAGGACTTTTGTCCTGGGAACTGGAAGTTGTCCTTCCAAGGTTTATAAACTCTTATCCCTAAGGCTTTACTCAATTTCATAGTGATCTTTCTCCCTTTGTGTTTGGAATGCTGGGCTTGAAATGAAATGCACTCAGATTGAAAGACCCCTGAGCTGGGGAGACCCTCACTCAAGTCTCGGGACGGCATGACCCCCCAAGAACTCACGAAAGACCATTCTTGCTGCAAACGCACGAGGTTTATTCGGAGAACCAATGCACTGGTGTCGAGCTCATAACTAACGCAGGGGAAGAGGAGTTCGACCCTGAGCAGTGAAAGTCAGGGGTATTTAAAGGAAAAAACCACAAAGCAAGGGGTGGGGAACGGAAAGAATTTGCGTTATGGGGAAGTCCAGAATGTTCTAAGGTAGTCACAAGGCAGTTGCGCAAACATTTTTTGTGGTTAGCTAGTTCCTGGAACATTGTGCCTCTGGCCCTGGGGCCAGGCCAAGATCAACCGTTTCTTAGGGTAAAGAATGCAGCCAGGTGGGGTTTGGCCAAGCAGGCAATTTCAGTCCTATTTCTGTTTCTGACTCCAAGTGTGCTAGGGGTCTAACTTTTCTCATAAGGGTGTCAGGTCTTTCATTCCCCACTTCTTCTAGTACCTAGTTCTAATCTTAGAACTATATTTCTGTATCATCGTAGACCTGTTTGTCGTGTTCCCCCAAAGCCTGGTATTGCTGTCTTAACATTTGAATCTGAACAGCACTTACTTGACAGACTGGATCCATAAAGAGGACTCAGCATTTTGCTGCATTCAGGAAACACACCTCCATGATGAAAAAAAGACTACCTCACAGTAAAGGACTAGAAAACAATTTTCCAGGCAAATGGTCCCAAGAAACAGGCTGGAGTAGCCATTCTAATATCCGATAAAATTGACTTTCACCCAAATGTCATCAAAAAAGATAAGGAAGGACACTTCATACTCATCAAAGGAAAAATCTACCAAGAAGAACTCTCAATTCTAAACATCTATGCTCCAAATGCAGCAGCACCCACATTCATAAAAGAAACCTTACTAAAGCTGAAAGCACACATTGCACCTCACACAATAATAGTAGGAGACTTCAACACCCCACTACCATCAGTAGACAGATCTTGGAATCACAAACTAAACAGAGACACAGTGAAACTAACAGATGTTATGAACCAAATGGATTTAACAGATATCTATAGAACATTTCATCCTAAATCAAAAGAATATACCTTCTTCTCAGCACCTCATGGTACCTTCTTCAAAATTAACAATATAATCGGTCACAAAACAAACCTCCACAGATACAAGAAGATTGAAATAATCCCATGTCTCCTAT
>CM052712.1:84969551-84999241 GCA_028551405.1 Uromys caudimaculatus
AGGGTTGTCTCCCTTTGTGATTTCTTTATTGTTTCCATTTCCATTTTTAGATCCTGGATGTTTTTGTTCATTTCCTTTGCCTTTTTGATTGTGTTTTCCTATAATTCTTTAAGGGATTTTTGTGCTTCCTCTTTAAGGGCTTCTAGCTGTTTACCTGTGTTCTCTTGTATTTCTTTAAGGGAGTTATTTATTTGCTTCTAAAGTCTTTTATCATCATCGTGAGATGTGATTTTAAATCTGAGTCTTGCTTTTCTGGTGTGTTGGGATATCCTGGGCTCGCTGTGGTGCGAGAACTGGGTTCTGATGATGTCAAGTAGCCTTGGATTCTGTTGTTCTTGCTCTTGCCTTTCACCATCTGATTTTCTCTAGTGTTAGCTGGTCTTGCTCTCTCTGACTGTGGCTTGTCCCTCCTGCAGGCTTTTGTGTCAGTACTCCTTGGTGTATTGTTCATAGCAGCCATATTTATAATAGCCAGAAGCTGGAAACAACTCAGATGTCCCTCAGAGGAATGGATACAGAAAATGAGGTACATTTACACAATCGGATACGACTCAGCTATTAAAAAGAATGACTTCATGAAATTTAAAAGGAAATGGATGGAAATTAAAAATATCATCCTGAGTGAGGTAAATGAAAGAACATGGCATGTACTCACTGATAAGTGGATATTAGCCCAAAAGTTCGGAATACCCAAGATTCTATTCACAGAAAACATTGGACTGAGCATGGGGTCTGAGATAGAGGAGTTGGAGAAAGGACTGAAGGAGCTGAGGGAGTTTTCAGCCCCATGGAGGGAACAATAGTGTCAACTGGCCTGACCCCCATACTCCCAGAGTCTGGACCACCAACCAAAGAATGCACATGGAGGCACCCAGGAGTCTGGCCACATATGTTGCAGAGGAGGGCCTTGTTGGCCATCAGTGGGAGGAGAGGCCCTTGGGCCTGAGGATGTTCGATGCCCCAGTACAGGGGAATGCCAGGGAGGTAAGACAGGAGTGGGTGGGTCGGTGCATGGGGGAATTCCCTCACAGAGGCAGGGGGAGTGGGGAAGGGATAGGGGGTTTACAAAGGGGAGACCTGGAAAGGGGAAAACATTTGCAATGTAAATAAAGTATCAAAAAAAAAAAAGACTAAGTTCACTTTTTTTTTTTTTAACAATAGAAATAACACAGGTTTTAATGATGTACTCTATATTATACACTTTTTTTTTTTTTGGTTGTTTGAGACAGGGTTTCTCTGTGTAGCCCTGGCTATTCTGGAACTCACTCTGTAGACCATGCTGGCCTCGAACTCAGAAATCTGCCTGCTTCTGTCTCCCGAGTGCTGGGATTAAAGGCATGCACTACCACTGCCCGGCTATATTATACATTTTAAAAACAGAATTAGATTTTTTTTATATCTGATAATGGCTGATAATGCACTCATAGTCTATTGAATTTGGGGGATGATAGTTTATGTTCCCATAGCAAATGTGAAGAAACTGACACCAATGGTATTAGGAACATAAGACTTTCTAGGACAAATTCTTTTTTTCCAGGTAAAAAATTGATGAACTGCCCCTCAATATTATTATCAATGGAATGAACTAACCTGCAATACTGAATGGCATTAGTTTGGGACTTGTACTGTTTTACTTATAGTTTAATTTTCCACTATTTTTGTTAATTTTTTTATTTGACATTTTATGTATTTACATTTCAAATATTATCTGCTTTCCTATTTTCATCTCTGGAAACCCCCTATCCCATCACCCCTTCCACTTCCTTCTATGAGGATGCTCCCCCTCCCACCCACCAACTCCAACCTCATGGCCCTGACTTTTTCCTACACTAGGGCATCGAGCCATCACAGGACCAAGGACCTCTCCTCTCATTGATGCCTTACAAGGCCATCCTCTGCTACATATGTGGCCAGAGCCATGGGTCCCTCCGTGTATACTCTTTGGTTGGTGGTTTAGTCGTTGAGAGCTCTGTGTGGTTTGGTTGGTTGACATTGTTGTTCTTCCTGTGGGGTTGCAAACTCCTTCAGCTCCTTCAGTCCTTTCTCTAACTCCTCCACTGGGGACTACCTGGTAAGGTCAATGTTTGGCTCACTTTTTTAAAAAAAATCTTCACTGCTGATTTAAAGTATAACAGAAACCTAATACAAAAAGAAAACTTCATTGCTGATTTAAAGTATAACAGAAACCTAATAGAAAAAATCTTCATCAGATACTTTACACAAAAATTCCTTTGTTTTATATTTGTAATCTTATCTTTATTTGTAAAATATCAACAATTCCACATATGTACATAATATATTTCAGTCATTCCCTGTCAGTCCCACCTCTCTCATCTCCCTTATGCTACCTTTAAATACTCCTCTTTACAAGTCTCTTTATCATCTTCACTACTTTGGATTTGTCTTGTGACCCACAGAATTTAAACAGGCTGTCTGTGGGATCACAGGGTTTCAGAGTTTACACTGGAGTCTGGTAGGCTCACATGTGAGTATACATGTGAAATCAATGCCTGCCTCTCTCCCCTGATCTGCCAGTAGCCAATAGTTGAGCAGAATGTGGGATGGGCTCATTGAGTTCCCCTCTGTTCCTTGCAGTGCTGATGAGGGTTCCAGTCTTGTGCAGGTAGCTGTAGAGTTGGGACACAGACCACAGTTGCCTTGGCCGTGTATCACCACAATATTGCATTCCCATTCCTTCTTCTCATCTTCTGGTTCCTGCACTCTTCCTACTTATAGTCCACAATGGTCTGACCTATAGAGGGTGTGCTATAGGTGTCCTGTTTGTGGTTGAGTACTTGAGTGTTCCATAGCCTTGTACTGTGAGCAGACATGAGTGTCTGCATTCACCACTACTCACCACACAGGGCTCCTTTCTGGGTCATGCTGGCTGTATCATTTGTCCTTGGATACAATTATAAACATTCAGAAGATAGGTTAGAATTACATCTCATTAAACCACTGTAAAAATTGCGCACTATAGGACCTAAAACCTTGTCAGCTGTAGATTTGTTTGTTAGATTTACAGTACCAAAAAAAAAGTGTCCTTTCAATGTCAGGGTAATTGAAAGGAATGGAAATTTAAATATAGAAAATTTTAAAATGGTAATTTAACAATGTATCCTTTTCCTAAGAGGTAGCAATTGTACATAAGCAATTGTTAAGAGGATAATCATTATACAAGCTTGGGTCAGGTGATACTCCCAGAAGCCAAAGGATGAGGGATCAATGTCCTGGTTTTGTAAGAACTCTTCACCAGAACATCTGTAATTCAACATATGCAAAAGTAATGTCAAAGTTTATTCTGTATTTTCACTGCTACTTCCTTTTAAAACTCATAGTTTTTAACATAATATTAAAAATGCTCCTTTATATTTAATGCATAGTAGACACGCTATGCTTACAATTTCTTATATGTTTCCCCAGTCAGTCAAAGCTTCTTGAATACAATACTTCAGTTAATTTCAAAACCAATCCACAGTAATGTAGCTACCATAACTACTTGAAAGCTTAGAGGAAGTAGGCCCAATAAGTTTGTGGAGTTTTCCAGTCATTTTGTGGTCCAACTGTGTAGAGATCACACATCATTCATTTCTAAATCTACAATGCTGCTGTCTACAAAGGGCAAATGGATGGATCAAGTATTGCTGTGCCTGAAGCAGAAAATCCCAGCTTTCTAATGACACAGATATTCCAAGGAGATAAAAGTTTTGTCAGTATTTTGCTGACCCTGTAGACAGTCATGCGTAAAAACAGAAGCATGGAATTCTAGACCTGGGACCAGAGGACATCAAGAGTTTCAGGCAGGAGTGTGTGAATTGTTTTCTCCTGCACTAAGACTAAAGAGACAACCACAGCTGTTTAGCTACAGGACATCCCAGAAGCACATGTGACAGACTGAGCCTGTGGTAGTAGTGGGAGCACAGCAGTATATGGTGAGTCCAGATTAAAATAAAAGCTGCTGCTAAAAAGTCTACATACACCTACAATTGCTGCTTGTGTCTCTCCATCCCTGTGACTCTCTTTTCCCTTGTATTTGTTAGGATTTAGTAGATCACAAATATTCTGAAAGAACAGATTTCTTGCTCTTGAGAGGACAAACCTATGATGGGGAAGTCTGTGGATGACCTCTTCTGCTTTCATTTTACCATCCACGTACTCCTGATGAGACAGCGGTAAAAAAAATTGTATTAGGAAGAGCCCATGTCACACTAGGGGAGAGAAGATGTGAGAAATAAGATATCTCTCCAAACAGGTTTTCTTATCAGTAAATAAAAATGCAAAATTTTCAGATTTTCTTCATTATTATTTTGAATATCGATGAAAGATATAACATAAGACAATTTCTCTCTCTTTTGTATATCAAAAATTAAATCATGAGAACAATTGTACAAAGTCAATGTATTGTAAGTTTTAAAGAGTTCAGTTTAATTTCAATAAAATTTGTTTCAATTTTAATAGCATTAGACAAAAAGCATTTTTCAACATGCTGAAATGTATGTTCATTCTTTGAAGGACATATTCTCTAATAAGACATTTTACACACACACACACACACACACACACACACACACACACACCAGCCTTTGATTTCTTGAAGTCTTCCAGGGTATTAGGCAGAGAGAAGACCGTAAAGTGCAGGAAAAGGTCAACACATTTCACACTTGTTGCCCTGACATTATCAGGGTCAGCTCATAGGTACCATACCCTATACATTTAGAAACTATATGGCTTTGCAAACCTATCAGAGCAACCCATGATAAACTCAAATGGTCTGAAACAAGCAACTCTAATCCACAACCAAAACACCAAAAACTCTATTTTAAGGGGCCCCTAAGAACCCTTTCTGCACATTATGTACCCCATGGAGAAGTTGGGTCAAGATACATGTCCTCTGGTTCACAGGGAGTCACTCCAGGAAACAGGCAAAGGACAGAGTGTTAATCCTGGATGGGCAGGTCCCTCTAAGTCTAATAATATTCTATGCCAAATTAGGACACTGAATTCAAGCTTACATTACATACTTCTGACATCTACTGACTTCTTTTGTGTTGTGGAATGGAGAGTTTTATTCCAGGAATTCAGTGTGCTGCAAAGCCTGTAACACAAGCAGAAACAGGGAAAGGCCAATAGTTTTATATTTCCATGAGTTTCCAAACAATAAACACAGCTATAACTTCAAGTTCAATATTTACTGATATTCACAAAAATTTTTAAACCAAAACCTCCACCAAGTTCACAGTCCGCACAGCTAAGCAGTGTCTCCCACAACTGCCTCCACACTCAGGTGGTTTAGGATGGAAATGATGATGCTTCTATTCGACTAATGGGAGGATTCTCTAACTACATCACCCCAGGTATCCTCCTCCTTACACAATTCCATAACCCTGACAACCCTATAGTGAAAACAATATGACTTATTTAATAAATGTTATTGATTCATAGTAAGAATATGTTCTTGTTGTTTTCATCAAAACTAGCTGTAATTATGGGAGGAAAAGTATATTAAGATACTCTTCATTGCAGAGAACGCCTGTGAAGCCAGTACGGCGGTGGGTATTACATGGTTTCTGTTTCTTTTAACTTCCTGATATGAACTATACATCTTAATCTCTGATTCTGTCACCATTTCCTTAGTGGGTATAAACACAGTAGTACTTGTTTCATTACATCGACTTCTTTTCCTCTTTGCTCTGAGCTTTCTATCCTCCTTCACTTCTCTCAAATAGCACATGGCAGGGGAAAGGCACAGGTGACTTGCTGGCCTTAGACAAAGAAAAACTAACAGAAAATTGTTCATCTTTTGCTTTTGTAAGGAAATTCCTGGGCAGGAGCTGGTTAGAGATTATCACTGACGAAAGGACTTGGGTGGGATTCATTTCAGTTACTACAACTGGAGTATTCAAGTACAGTGACAGAGAGGACAGCTTACCCTAAATCCATGAGGGATGTTAAAGTACTGAATCCCTGAGAGCTTAGGCAGGAAGCTTATGGAAAATAGTGATAGACCTGACAAGAACTACAAAGAGCAGAACCAAGAGTTAGAAGCAGTCCTGTGACTAAGAATTCTTGACAAGCTCCTCCCACTTCAAGAGCCCTACATCCTTCTGACCATTTCTGTTCAGACCAGCTTGTTAAAAAACATATTTCAGTTAACTCTAAATGGAAGTTTTATTCTTTAGAAAGCCAAGGCTTTTTGTGGTTTTAAAACAAAAGATCTGCCAACACACTATGCAGAAGCCAAACCCTATAGATCCATATGTATAATGGCATGGAAACTATACAATTCCTATAAACTTTAAATGAACCCATCCTACACAGTTAAAATTATTTAAATTCCTTATATTATCCTATTTTGCTGGGAGCCTCCTGGCCTGGAGAGGGTAGTAGCAGGGTCACAGAGTAGAACTCTGGTGTGGTTTTAAAGTCTGAGGGTCTCTGGACATTCTAGATCTCTAACTTTACTGAAATGCTGATGATAATCTCTAACCAGCTCCTGCCCAGGAAAGCTCCTGCCCAGGAATTTCCTTACAAAAGCAAAAGATGAACAATTTTCTGTTAGTTTTACTTTGTCTAAGGCCAGTAAGTCACCTGTGCCTTTCCCCTGTCATGTGCTATTTGAGAGAATTGACGCATAGAGAAAGTTCAGAACAAGGAGTAATGATAGTCAATGTGATGAAACAAGTACTACTGTGTTTCTACCCACTAAGGAAATGATAACAGGATCAGAGACTATGATGTATAGTTCATATCAGGAAATTAAAAGAAACAGAAACCATGTAATACCCACAGCCATAGTGGCTTCACAGGCATTCTCTGCAATGGAGAATATCTTAATATACTTTTCCTCCCATAATTACAACTAGTTTTGATGAAAACAAGGAAGAAAATATTCTTACTATAAATCGATAACATTCATTAAATAAGTCATATTGTTTTAATTACAGGGTTGCCTGGGTTATGGAATTGTGCAAGGAGGAGGATACCTGGGGTGATATAGTTAGAGGACCCACCCATTAGTCAAATGGAAGCATCATCATTTCAATTCTAAACCAGCTGAGTGTGGAGGCAGTGGTGGGAGACACTGCTTAGCTGTGCGGACTGTGAACTTGGTGGAGGTTTTGGTTTAAAAATTTTTTGTAAGTATCAGTAAGTATTGACCTTGAAGTTATAGCTGTGTTTATTGTTTGCAAATTTACGGACCTATAAAATTTTTTGCCTTTCCCTGTTCCTGCTTGTGTTGCAGATTTTGCAGCACAATGATTTCCTAGGACAAAACTTCTGTCCAGAACAGAACACAGAAGTCAGTAGATGTCAGAAGTATGTAATGTAAGCTTGAATTCAGTGTCCTAATTTGGCATAGAATATTAGTAGACTTAGAGGGACCTGCCCGTCTAGGGTTAACACTGTCCTTTGCCTGTTTCCTGGAGTGACTCCCTGTGAACCAGAGGACATGTATCTTGACCCAACTTCTCCATGGGGTACATAATGTGCAGAAAGGGTTCTTAGGGACCCCTTAAAATAGAGTTTTTGGTGTTTTGGTTGTGGATTAGAGTTGCTTGTTTCAGGCCATTTGAGTTGATCATGGGCTGCTCTGATAGGTTAGCAAAGCCATATAGTTTCTAAATGTATAGGGTATGGTACCTATGAGCTGACCCTGATAATGACAGGGCAGCAAGGGTGAAATGTGTTGAGCTTTGCCTGCAATTCAGGGTCTTCTCTCTGCCTAATACCCTGGAAGACTTCAAGAAATCAAAGGCTGGTGTGTGTGTGTGTGTGTGTGTGTGTGTGTATGTGTGTGTGTGTGTGTGTGTGTAAAATGTCCTATTAGTGAATATGTCCTCCAATGAAAGGAAAACACATTTCAGCACATTGAAAAATATCTTTTTTGTCTAATGCTATTAAGATTGAAACAGATTTTAATGAAATTAAACTGATCCATTTTAAACTTAAAATACATTCATTTTGTACAATTGTTCTCATGATTTGAATTTTGATATATAAAACAGAAATCTTGTCATATGTTATATTTCTCATCGATATTCAAAATAATAATGAAGAAAATCAGTGAAAAATTTGGATTTGATTTACTGATAAGAAAACCTGTTGGGAGAGAGATCTTACTTCTCACATCTTCTTCTCTCCCCTAGTGTGGCCTGTGCTCTTTCTAATACAATTTCCTTACCAGTTTCTGGTCAGGAGCACATGGATTGTAAAGGGAAAGCAGAGGAGGCCATCCACAGACTTCCCCCTCATAGGTTTGTCCTCTCAAGAGGAAGAAATCTGCTCTTTCTGAAGATTTCTAATCTGCTAAATCCTAACTGATACAAGGGAACAGAGTCACAGGGATGGAGAGACACAGGCAGCAATTGTAGGTGTATGTAGAATTCTTAGCAGCAGCTTTTATTTTAATCTGGACCCCCCATATGCTGCTGTGCTCCCACTGCTACCACAGGCTCAGTGTGTCACCTGTGCTTCTGGGGATGTCCTGTAGCTAAACAGCTGTGGTTGTCACTTTAGTCTTAGTACAGGAGCAGACAGCAATTCACTCCTGGCTGAAACTCTTTATCTCCTCTGGTCCCTGGTCTAGAGTTTCAGGCTTCTATTCTTGTTCTTGACTGTCTACTTGGGCAGCAAAAATGCTGACAAAACGTTTATCTCCTAGGAATATCTGTGTCATTAGAAAGCTGGGATTTTCTGCTTTAGGCATAGCAATACTTGATCCATGCATTTGCCCTTTGTAGTGAGCAGCATTGTAGATTTAGAAATGAACTCTACACAGTTAGATCACAATAGGAATCTGAAAACTCCCCAAATTTATTGGGCCTACTCCCTCTATGCCTTTCCGTAGTTGTGGTAGCTACATCACTATGGATTGTTTTTGAAATTAACTGAAGTACCTGATTCAAGTAGTTTTGACTGATTGGGGAAACATATAAGAAATTGTAAGCATAACATGCCTATTATGCATTAAATATAAAGGAGCATTTTTTTTAAAGTTTGTGTGATATTTTTTTTTTCCTTCTTGATATTTCATTTACATTTCCTATGTTTTCCCCTTTCCAGGTCTCTTCTTTGGAACCCCCTTATCCCCTTCCCCTCCCCCGCCTCTATGAGGGTATTCCACCTCCCACCCACCTGCCCACCCACTCCCATATTCCCACCTTGACATTCCCCTTTACTGGGGTCTCTAACACCCTCAGGCCCAAGGGTCTCTCCTCCCCATGATGGCCAACAAGGCCCTACTATGCCACATATGTGGTCCCAACCATGGTTCCCTCGATGTGTATTCTTTGGTTGGTGGTCCAGCCTCCAGGAGGACGGGGGTGGGGGTGGGGGGATGGTTAGGCCAATTGACATTGTTGCTCCCTCCATGGGGCTGCAAACTCCCTCAGCTCTAAAGGAGCATTTTTAATGGCATGTTTAAAACTATGAGTTTTAAAAGGAAGTAGAAGAATCTACAGAATAAACTTTGACATGACTTTTGTGTATGTTGAATTACAGATGTACTGGTGAAGAGTTCTTGCAAAATCAGGACATTGATCCCTCATCCTGGGGCTTCTGGGAGAATCACTTGGCCTTAGCTTGTATAATGATTATCCTCTTAACAATTGCTTATGTAAAATTGCTACCTCTTACGAAAAGGATACATTGTTAAATTACTGTTTTTCAATTTTCTATATCTAAATTTCCATTCGTTTCATTTATCCTGACATTGAAAAGAAACTTTTATTTTTGTACTGTAAATCCAACAATCAAGCCTGCAGCCGACAAGGTTTTAGATCCTATGGTGGGCATTTTTTACAGTGGCTTAAAGAGATGTAATTCAAAAATAATCTTCTGAATGTTTATAATTGTATCCATGGGCAAATGATACAGCCAGCATGACCCAGAAAGGACCCCTCTGTGGTGAGTTGTGGTGAATGCAGAGATTCCTGGCTACTCACAGTACAAGGCTAAGGAACACTGAAGTGCTTAACCACAAATGGGCCACCTATAGCATACCCTCTATAGCAACCCCATAGGAAGAACAACAATGTCAATCAAGCAGACTCCCCAGAGCTCCCAAGGACTAAACCACCAACCAAAGGGTATATACATGGAGGGACCCATGCTCCAGCCAAATATTTAACAGAAGATGGCCTTGTCAGACATCAATAGGAGGAGAGGCCTTTGACCCGGGGCCAGGCCAAGGTCACCCGTGTTTTAGGGGAAAGAATGCAGCTGGGTGGGGTTTGGCCAAGCAGGCAATTTCAGTCCTATTTCTGTTTCTGGCTCCAAGTGTGCTAGGGGTCTAACTTTTTTCATAAGGGGGTCAGGTCTTTCATTCCCCACTTCTTCTAGTGCCTAGTTCTAATCTTACAACTATATTTCTGTATTGTCGTAGCCTGTTTGTCGTGTTCTCCCAAAGCCTGGTATTGCTGTCTTAACATTAGAATCTGTACAGCACTTACTCATTCCCTGACATAAGCTATTAATCCATTAACTAAACAGGCTCTAATAGTGAGCAAAAGGAATAAAATCAGCAGGGGTCCTGCTAAGGCAGAAATCAGAGTCATCATCCAAGGTGACTAGCTGTACCATTCTTCGAACCACCACTGTCCAGCCTCCCGTTCTCTCCTCTTTCTAGCCTTTCTCTAAGCTTGCTCATGGAGTCCCTAATGGCTCCTGAGAGATCAACATAAAAGCAACATTCTTCTTTTAAAGCTGCACATAATCCTCCTTCTTTTAGGAATAGCAAATCTAACCCTCTCCTGTTTTGTAGAGCTACTTCTGATAGGGAGGTTAAGGATTCTTCCAGGCTAATGACAGACTTTTCTAAAGCTTGAAGGTCCTCGTTCATGGTGGCCTGAAGCTCACTCAATCCTCTCTCTAACTGCAGTGGTCCATTGCCCATGGCTGCAGTCCCTGTTCCTACTCCAGCAGCTACCCCTAGCCCAAGCATGACTGCTAGGGTCAAAGATATAGGTTCTCTTTTGATTTGTGTGGGTCGGAAATCATATTCTTCAATGACCACTTCTTCAGGATGATAATAGACTCGAGGAACAAGCTGGACTATAATACAAAAATCAGTAGACTGGTTGAAAACAGAAGTAGAGACACAAGGGGTTAATCCAGTACTGCATGTCCACCATTTGTTATATCCTGGTAAGCAGTTCAAAATATAGGGGCCAAAAGTCAACAATAGGAGAACAGTTAAGGCCTTAACAAGGTAAATATGAGAGCTGTTAACTAAGATGTTAAACCAAAACTTGAACCAGCCCTGACTCTGTTTCCTCTCTCTCTCTTCCACTTGGCTAACCCTACTTACTCTCACCTTGGCAATTGAATCTTTAACAACCCCAGAATATACAAAAGCAACACTCTTCAGCTAAGGCAGCACATAGCCCTCCTCGCTGTAGGAAAAGTTAAGTGTAATCTCCTCCAATTCCATAGTATTACTTCTGATAACGAAGTCAGTGATTCCTTAAGATGACTGATGGTTTTTCCTTTGTAAGATCAAAGCTGAGGTCTTGGTGACTGCCCCAGCCACCCCAATCACAACAGAAGGGAGACAGTGAGTGCTGTTTAAAGGTACTACAAACAGTTATGATAAAGGTCAAGAGATACTGAGCATGAGCAGATTGTCCATCTTCTGTACCATCTAGCAGGGGGTCTCTGGGGAGCAGGGCATCTGCAGGTTTCACACGAGAAGTGTACACCCAGGTCTGAATACCGTCTACCTTGAGGACTGTGGGAGTAACTAGCAATGCCAGGAAGGGTCTCTTTTATCTGGGTTCCATCAACTGTGTCTGATGTCTCTTTACATAGATCCTGTCACCAGTCTGGAAGTGGTGAGGGGTCTCTGGCACCCCTGGAGCATTTAAGGCAGACAGTTTGGGTCAAATCTCATGCTGTGGGATACCTCATGGGAGAGCTCAGTGTGCACAAAGGGAGTTGGGGTACCACACAGGATCTCAAATGGGCTCAGGCTAAAATGGTAGGGGTGTTCCGAACTCAGAACAAGGCCAAGGGGAGGGGCAACACCCAGTCCGACCCAGCCTCCAAGGTCAATTCAGATAAGGTCTCTCTACCTGCCCTGAGCTTTGGAGACAGTACTCACAATGAAGTTTCCAATCTGTACCCAATACTTTTGCTGCACCCTGGCTTACCTGAGAAAAGCAGAACCATTATCTTATCCACTTGCCTTGGGTACTCTAAACCTCAGGGAAATTTCCTCTAATATCTTCTTGGAAACCATGGCAGCTGCTTCCTGCTTGGTGTGGAATGTTTCAGCCCATCTAGAGAAAGTAGCTATGAACACCTGAAGGTATTTGTAACCATATTTTCCTGGCTTAACTTCTGTAAAATCGACCTCTCAATATCCTCTAGGCTGTTCCCCCTAGGTCTTTTGCCCTGTTTATTCTTGGCTGCATAAGCACTCACTTGCGTGCATATCTTATATTGTCCTACTGTCTTTCTGGCCCAGAACCTCAGTCTTATATATTCTAGGTCCCTTAACTGCTTGGACATGGACAACCTTTTTATCCCATAAATGAGTCCATCTGTGCATTTGGCTTGGTAAGTCTTTTGCTTGCTTGCTTTCTTCCTGATGTCCTGGGCATGAATAATACTCACGGTTACTGGCTTCATTGGGACATCTAAGAGAACCAGGATTTGTTTGTTTCCTTGTTCTGAGCAGTCCTTTCTCTTAGCATATAGCTCTGTGGTAGAGGGATGTGGCAAAGGCATACTTGTTATCCGTATAGAAGTCTATTTTCTTGCAGGCTCCAAGTTCTAAGTCATTGGTGGGGGTAGTTAGCTCCACTTCCTGTGTTGACATGTCAAGGGGTAGAGGTTCCACCGAGATGATAATTGTGTTGTCCACCACAGCAGCACCTACTTGTCTCTGACCTTCATGGGGAAGGCTGCTCCCATCTGTAAACCATGTAGCCTTGGCTTTTGGTAGGGGTCAGACAGAGAGGTCTCTCCTTTTGGGCCAGCTTGTTGTGGTCCGTTGGGCAGGAAATGTATATGCGCCCCTATTTTGGAAAGTATGTCTCACCCCAACAGAGGATAGGGACAATCTGGGGTAACCTTAAATCAATGGGATACCCGGCCCATCCCTAGGTCCACTGTTCTTCACGTAGTCCATGAATACATTTTGGTGCCAATGGCTTCTTGGACCAAAGATCTTTTTTTGAAACAGGGCCATCAGCTTAGAGGATGAGTGTTGAGTCCCTGTGTCCACCAAGAACTGAGTGGGTTTCTTCTCCACTCTCAGAGTTACCTGGGTTCAAGGACAAGGTCTCCCCTAATCACTGTCTTCACTCAGTGCTAACACCTTTTTTCGCTTGGGGGCACTTTTCTCAAGGCGTGGGATTTCTTGCTCCTGACTTCTGTTAGGACACTCTTAGGCCCAATGGCCTCAGTCAGTTCTGAGACTGAAGGCAGGTATATTTTTTTCCCCCAATCTGCTTTTATACCATTTTAATTACATTCAAGCAATAAGGTCAGTTCTAGGTTGCAACACAATAAATGCAAATAGCCAAGGAACGAACAAGGCAATAAGCAAAAAAGTCTGTGATCATTCCAGTGATCGCTGTTTCTGAGGGTGTGTCAGGATGACTGAAGTATCTGAGCCTACTTCCTAGTCCAAGCCCCAAATCAGATTCTCGCCTGAAGCCTACTTCTTCTGTTACACCCTAAAATTAAAATTCTTACCTGAACTTACTTCCCTGTTCTAGCCTAAGATTAGATTCCTGCCTGAAGCCTGTTTCTGGACTTCTTGTCCATTCTTTTCCTGTCACTTTTCTTCCTCTTTTCTTTTTCTGCTCCTTCTCCTCTCCTGTCTCCCAGCAGACCTTCTCAGCAACTTGCACTAACTCTCTTGACAGCCTACTCTGTCTTTCTAGCCTCTGAAGATTTTTCTGTTATCTCAAGCTATTTCCCTGAGACCTGCCAATGGAGTCTGGTGATGGACCTTCAGGTTAGATGCCCCTTACCTTCTGCCACAGTCAGGAAAAACCGGATGTAGATGACAGCCTGGTCAATCGATGGTGTCTGAGGGGGCATTCCTTCTAACTTCATCTTAGGTGGGCTGATGAGTAAATAATACAGTTTTAGAGAGATTAATTGGCCCCTTGGAATCTCGTGCTCTTCCCTCCAGTAAAGAGGGGTAGGGCCATAGGGACCAGGGTAAGGGGATATAGAGGAGGAGAGTCTTGGAGTAACAGGTCCGCTGTTGAAGGTCCTTGGAGGATTGATTTCTTCTCAGGTCTGGATCTCTCCTCCCAGGCTCTTTTTTTTTTTTTCCTGATGGCCAGCACCTGTGAGGCAGGTCTTGGGGAAAGAAAGGCCTTTATCTAGGGGGGCGGGGGCTCTACTTGTCTGTCTCTGTCAGCACTCTAAAACTCCAAATCACAGGCCTTATCTCTCGCCTGCCCTCACCTGCCTATAGATAGCTCCTTTTTGTCCAATTAAAAGGCTCTTTTCTCTCAGATATAAATTGAGCACAACTATTAACATTCTGTAATTTATAAGGTATAAGATACAACTAACACTCAGTGCATCTGCCATCTATATATCCTAACTTAAAAAGTCTTATAGTTCCACACTTGTTATGTCCTTGTTTAGCTTGTATAGTATCTGAAAACCATCCTTTCAGGTCTATATCATCTTTCTTAATATTGAACAGCTTGGGTTGGCTATGAGGCAATAATCAGTCTTTAATCCCATCAGAATTCTGAGCATATTCTGTGGATTTCTGACATTATTGAAAGCTATCTATCTATGCACAGCAATCTACACTGTTTTCTCTTAACTATTCCCAGCTATTTTTAATTAAATTATCTTGAAAACACCCTAACAATTAACTCAGAGCTATGAATTTGCTATCTGGTCCTTAGCTCGTATGGATAATAATCTAAAATCAATTTGTGAAGGCAGTCTCTTTTTATGAGTCAATTTTAGTAATAACCAATAATAAGTATTTACTTGTGCCATGTGAAGGATGGCACAAAGAATGTTTACCTTATTTTTTTTTTTATTCTCTTGAATCTAGTTCTTTAGGGGGTCTCCCTCTATCAAATCTGATTCATATAACTCTGGGAGATGTGTAGAATCTAATCACCTTTTTTTAAAACCACAAAGACAAAGCCTTTCTCTCAAATCAGCATGTCCTTTAACCATTAACTCGGAAAACTTGTAGCTTGACCTCTCTCCCAGAAGAATAATAAAAGAATCACAAAACTTAGAATCATACCCATTTTGATAACTAAAACAATTTAAAACAAATGAAGTAAACTACACATATACTGTATGGACCTATTTCTAGGCATTTTCTAATTTGTCATGCCAGCATATTAACCCAAAATTCCCATGGAGCCCACGTTCAAATCATATGAAATAACTTGCATGACTTTCTTATGCCAATCTTTAAAATTCTGTCCTATCATTACCTGCTTGTAGGAAGCAGGCAGCTTTTACTGTCTGGAATTTTGCCTCTGGGCAATCATCTTGTCTTTGTTCACAGCAGGGGAGCACAGAGTCATGCTTGAGCCTCCATGACTCTTTCTCCTCCTGAGCAACAACCGGTCCCCACCTTTTTTTTTTTTTTTTTCCTAAATTTTTCCATGTTTAACTCGATGAATCTGTCCAATGTCAAAAACAAACAAACAAACAAACAAACAAACAAACTGTCGTCACTCAATTTCAGTCTTAAGAGCACAGTACACAATACAGAACAGAAGACAACAGTTCACCCCAGCTCGCCCCTTCTATGGGCAGCCAGCGCATACAACCAACAACCAATACACAGCTCGTCTCTGCCATGGATGCAGAACAGATTTGTCCCTTCTATGGACATAGAACACTTTCCCAGCCAGCTCCAGCTGTGCTGGGTTACAGACAGCTCAGACGCTGCCACCCCTGCCCGGGGTGGTGGGTGTAACCAAAGAGTTTGTCCCTTCCACAGACTCAGAAACCAGGTGGCCCTGCCGCATTGGCAGAAGCCAGATACTCAGGCAAACTGAGGGTTCAAGGTGTCCCTCGGTCCCTCCGTGGCCACAGCATTCAGTTATGTCTACCCGCTGTGAACACCACCAGACAGGTGGCACAAAAAGTGCCCAGACAGGTGGCACCAAAGTGCCCAGACAGATGGCACTGAAGTGCCCAGACAGGTGGCCCAGAGGCCTACAGGTGGCACCGAAGTGACCAGAGGCTTGCAAGCAAAACCGTAAGTACGTGCCACAAAAGAGGAGGAGGACAGAAAACAGACAAAGAGGGAGACAAACAATACCTGCTCTAGTGTAGCCTCCGAATACCACTGTCCGGTCCCCATGAGGGGGAACCCTGTTTCCTGGCAATGCACCAAATGAAAGACTCGATCAGCCTTTCTTCCAGGGAGGGCTCCTCTCAAAGAGACACGGAGGCAGCTATGGATGCAATTTGCCAGAGGTTTAGGTTTATTAACCAGAGCTCTGGGGCCACTCTTTACCATGAGTAGAGGCAACTTCGTGGGATTTTACACAAGTAATTTTATAGTAAAATTAAGAGTGCCCTCTGGAGGCCAGCCAACATCAAAAGTTGGCCACTCTGAAAAACAAAAAGTCTGCCATGGCCCTTTCTTTACCTCAACTGACAAATTGTGAGTCCTAACCTAAATCTCAGTCCAATGTCCTAAAGTCAAACCTAGAGGAGTCATTATCATCTGTCCCATCATCAAAGTCACAAACAAGACAAAACAGATACTGAAAATACACAAAGACTGACAAGCACCCACTTCCACTGAAGCAGGCGAGCCCAAATCAGAAAAACAGACAGCCGGGAGGACCACGTCCTCTCCGGCACCCCGACGGGAATCTCCCAGGCATCCCTGGGGTCCCTCCAGACCTCCTGGGATGTCTCCCAGGGCGACAGTCGGTGATCTCCTAGCACATCTGCTGATAACACCCTTGAGACCAAGAGATCATTGTCTCACGAAGACGTGAGTGACTACATAAACTGAAAGTACAGAATCAGACTACAGCCGGCATAAACAGACAAAAACATATACAGAATCTCACCTCCAAGTAGGTTTTTGGAGACAAGGGTGGTCGCAAATCTCAGACGAGCCTCCAAATGAAACCCCCCCCCCCGAAGTGAGGAGACCCTCACTCAAGTCTTGGGACGGCACGACCCCAAGAACTCATGAAAGACCGTCCTTGCTGCAATCACATGAGGTTTATTTGGGGAACCAGTGCACTGGGGTTGAGCTCATAACCCACGCAGGGGCAGAGGAGTTCGACCCTGAGCAGTAAAAGTCAGGGGTATTTAAAGGAAAAAACCACAAAGCAAGGGGTGGGGAACAGAAAGAATTTGTGTCATGGGGAAGTACAGAACGTTCTAAGTTAGTCACAAGGTAGTTGCACAAACATTTTTGTGGTTAGCTAGTTCCTGGACCATTGTGCCTCTGGCCCTGGGGCCAGGCCAAGGTCAACCGTTTCTTAGGGGAAAGAATGCAGCCAGGTGGGGTTTGGCCAACCATGCAATTTCAGTCCTATTTCTGTTTCTGGCTCCAAGTGTGCTAAGGGTCTAACTTTTTTCATAAGGGGGTCAGGTCTTTCATTGTTACAGGGGGTTTCCTAAGGGGAGACCTGGAAAGGAGAAAACATTTGAAATGTAAACAATGTAAATATCAAAAAAAAAAAAAAAATTAAAGGTGGCCAGCCTGTGAGCTTCTCCCAGGTTTCCTCAGTCCCTACCTGTTATATTCTATGATTGGCAAAATCACCAGGGAATCCAGGTGATGTGCTGCGCTGCTTCCAGCTGCGCTTCCTTATGTAATCCACCCAAAATTACTACATGCTCTGTTTCATCTATCATTTACCCACCTCTCTGTTTAACTCACTGCCCTGTGCTTTAACTGGAATTTTTGAGTTTAGAATATCAAGTTCCTGAGGTCTTTATATATTTTTGTATATTACAAATTTATCAAATATGGATATGGTAAGAATACTTTTCTCTTTCCTTTGGCTGCCTCTTTGTCCAATTGGCTGAACTTTTACCTCACAGAAACATCACTGTTTCATGAGATCCAATGTATGAATTGTTACTCTTAGTGCCTGCACTATTAGTGTTCTGTTCAGAAGGCTGTCTCCTGTGACAGTGTATTCAGGGAGGATCTCCTCTTCCTCTTCTGTCAGGTTCACCATGTCTGGTTTTATTATAAGCTTTTAATCCACCTGGGTATGAGTTTTCTGCAGGGTAAAGAATATAGATCTATTTAAATTCTTTTTTATATAGAGCTACAGTTTAACAAGTACCACTTTGCTAAGCCAAGTGGGGCCCTCCCTGATGGAGACAGAGTGACAGGATTCCTCTCCCTGGGAAAGGCACTGGTGTGAGCCTCCAGAAATATGGATGGCTGCTATGGCCATATGTAAGGCTTGTGTGTATAATATTGTACATACATTCTGGACCCAGTAGCAGTGGAGGGTTTCCTTCAGAAGAATGTCCTCCCTTTTAATATTAATGACTCCATAAGAGGTAGAAACAACAGGAGTCCAGTAGGTGAGGGTGTGGCTATATCTCAGCAAAATGGTAAACCTAGGGATTTTCAGGACAATGTTTATGGCTATGGAAAGAATCTTTAAATACAGGAGTTTGAAAATATATAATTTCTAAGCTATGCAAAGAATCACGATGGAATATGAATTATATGAGGTGCTTTTTCATGAATATAAAAGAACAAAGGCATCTACATGTGATGCAACTTGGAAGAAAGATACAAAGGCAGGGAACTAAAAAGTCAGGCCTATTCCTGAGTTCAAGGTCACCCTGTGACACAGCAGGTCCAGGCCCAGCAGTAGTTAAAATGGTAATTTTATAGCAGGGTTCCATCCAACTAGCTTAGGACTTGTGCCTAACAAAGGCAGACAGATCACTGAATTCTTCTGCAATGTATTCATGCTGACACCTGTCCTGTATGAATCGAAGGACTTGAGTCTAAAGATGCTCAGATACTGAAAAGATATTCGTTTTATCCAAAAAAGAGAGAACTGCTTGGATAAAAAGAGAGAAGTCCTTGGAGAACTCTCTCTCTCTCTCTCTCTCTCTCTCTCTCTCTCTCTCTCTCTCACACACACACACACACACACACACACACACACGCACAAAGCAGAGTATGGATAGATCTCTTACAATAGCAAGAAAGCAGGACAAAGACACAGAAATCTTTTAGAGTAGCAAGCCAGCAGAATACAGAAACAGAGACCTCCAGGGAGAAAGCAGAACATAGAGAGAAACAGAATGGAAAAGCTGTACCCAGCAGAACACACTTCATCAGCTTGAATTCAGTTTGGCTCCTAGCCATCCTTTTTACTGTTCCCAGGCATCCCTGCTCTCAAAACGCCCTCAGAGTTAAGGCTTTTTCTTCGCACCAACTGTTAAATGTGCTGAGTTTTCTCAGTATGTCTAGGTGGATTCCTTAGCAAATACCACCTATCCTTATGTGTTTGGATTTATCTCTGAGTCTTCAACTCTATTCCACTGATCAACCTGTGTGTTTGTATTCTGTAAGACTCTGGGGAGTCTTAACTTACCAAAGACCCTCCAAATGGACACCTGGAGTGGGGATTGATGCAAAATGCAAGAGAAATTTATTGATTCAGCATGCTGAGGTTGAGAGGTCAGTTAGCTAACTCTTCGATATTCCACCAGGGTCCCCTCCCCCCTCCATGCACATGGAAGAAACAGGTTAGAAAGCACGTAGGCTGGAAGGGAGGGGCTGATTAAGCCACTGCTACCTCATTCCCTAAAGACCAGTCAGTTTAATAGTCACACTGTTCTGCCAATCACATTGTACCTACTTGCGGGCTGCTGCTCTAAAATCCTATATAAGGTCCCTGAACAGGCTCGATGGTGTCGCCCTCCAGTCTTGGTACATAGAGGGACCTTAGCATGCTGATGAATCAATAAATTCCTCTTGCATTTTGCATCAATCCCCGACTCTGTGTGTCTATTTGGAGAGTCTTCGGTAAGTTAAAACTCCCCAGAGTCTTACATTTGGTGCATGGGCCAGGAATTGACCCTCTGTGGGGATGCACTGGATAGTAGGGGATTGGAGAAATGGCAGCTTGAGCAGGTAACTGCAGTTGGTTGTCTCATTGTTTGTCTATTTGTCTGTGTCTGTAAGTCTGGTTAAAAGTCTTGTAAGCTCTGTGATCTGGTTTCTCTCAATTCGGTAGGGCCACCTGGTTTCCCATTTGGGCGCCTGTGTGCCATCTGTCTGGTTGCTTTTAGTGCCACCTGTCTGGGCACATAGGTGCCACCTGTCTGGGCACTTCAGTGCAGCCTCTGGGCCACCTGTCTGGGCACTTAGGTGCCACCTGTCTGGGCACTTTTTGTGCCGCCTGTCTGGTGATGTTTGCAGCGGGTAGATGTACCAGAACACTGTGGCCACGGAGGGACCGAGGGATGCCTAGGACCCTCAGTTTGCCTGAGTATCTGGCTTCTGCTGATGCGGCAGGGCCACCTGGTTTCTGAGTCCGTGGAAGGGACAAACCATTTGGTTACACCCACCGCCCCTGGCAGGGGTGGCAGCGTCTGAGCTGTCTGTAACCCACTGCTGCTGGAGCTGGCTGATAAAGTGTTCTATGTCCATAGAAGGGATAAATCTGTTCTGCATCCATGGCAGGGACGAGCTGTGTATTGGTTGTTGGTTGTATGCACCGTCTGGCCGTGGCAGGGGCGAGCTGGGGTGAACTGTTGTTGTCTGTTCTGTTTTGTGTTCTGTGCTCTTAAGACTGAAACTGACTGACAATGGTTTTTTTGTTTGTTTGTTTGTTTTTTGGACATCAGACAGATTCATCCAGCTAAACATGGAGAAAGTTAAAGAAAAAAAAGGTGGGGACAGGTTGTTGTTCCTTGGGAGGAGGAGTCATGTGGTGGCTCAAGCAGACTCTGTGGTCCCCTGCTGTGAACAAAGATAAGAGGATTGCCCAGAGACAAAATGCCAGACAGTAAAAGCTGCCTGCTTCCTACAAGCAGGTAATCATAGGACAGAATTTTAAAGATTGATATAATAAAGTCCTGCAAGATATTTCATATGATTTGACTGTGGGCTCCATGGGAATTTTGGGTTAATATGCTGGTAAGCCAAATTAGAAAATGCCTAGAAATAGATCCATACAGTATTTGTGTAGTTTACTTCATTTGTTTTAAATTGTTTTGATTATCAAACTGGGTACAATTTTAAGTTTTGTGATTGTTTTATTCTTCTTCTGGGAGAGAGGTCAAGATAAAAGTTTTCCTAGTTACTGGTTAAAGGACATGCTGATTTGAGAAACAGGTTTTGTCTTTGTGGTTTTAGAAGAGGTGATTAGACTCTACACATCTCCCAGAGTTATATAAATCAGTTTTGATAGAGGGCCCCTTCCCCCCATCATAGATAAAGGCCTTTCTTTCCCCAAGACCTGCCTCACAGGTGCTAGCCATCAGGGGGAAAAAAAAAAAGAAGCCTGGGAGGAGAGATCCAGACCTGAGAAGAACTCAATCCTCCAAGAACCTTCAACAGCAGACCTGTTACTCCAAGACTCCCCTCCTCTATATCCCCTTACCCTGGTCCCTGTGGCCCTACCCCTCTTTGCCAGAGGGAAGAGCTGGAGGTTCCAAGGGGCCAATTAATCCCTAAAACTGTCTTATTTACTCATCAGCCCACCTAAGATGAAGTTAGAAAGAATGCCTCCTCAGACATCATTGATTGACCAGGCTGTCATCGACATCTGGCTTTTCTTGAATGTTGCGGAAGGTAAGGGACATCTGAACTGAAGGTCCATCACCAGACTCCGTTGACAGTCTCAGGGGAACTGATTGAGATAACAGAAAAAGCTTCAGGGACTAGAAAGACAGGGTGAGCCGTCAAGAGAGTTAGTGCAAGTTGCTGAGAAGGTCTGCTATGGCAGGGAGACAGGAGAGGAGAAGGAGCAGAAAAAGAAAAGAGGAAGAAAAGTGACAGGAAAGGAATGTACAAGAAGTCCAGAAACAGGCTTCAGGCAGGAATCTAATCTTAGGCTAGAACAGGGAAGTAAGTTCAGGTAAGAATTTTAATTTTAGGGTGTAACAGAAGAAGTAGGCTTCAGGCGAGAATCTGATTTGGGGCTTGGACTAGGAAGTAGGCTCAGATACTTCAGTCATCCTGACGCACCCTCAGAAACAGCGATCACTGGAATGATCACAGACTTTTTTGCTTAATGCCTTGCTCATTCCTTGGCTATTTGTGTTTATTGTATTGCAAGCTGGAACTGACCTTATGCTTGAATGTAATTAAAAAGATATTGTGTCCATTCGGAGGATCTTCCGTAAGTTAAGACTCCTCAGAGTTTTACCAGGTCTCTCTGCATACCAAAACAGGGGAGTGACCCTGTGGAACCTGTTCAGGGACCTTAACATAGGATTTTAGAGCAGTCACCACTAGACACAATGATTGACAGAACAGTGTGACATTTAAACTGATTGGTCTT
The DNA here is from genome assembly GCA_028551405.1 of Uromys caudimaculatus. Lineage (NCBI taxonomy): Eukaryota > Metazoa > Chordata > Mammalia > Rodentia > Muridae > Uromys > Uromys caudimaculatus. The sequence goes on from CM052712.1 coordinate 84,992,030, forward strand.
TAGGGAATGAGGTAGCAGGGGCTTAATCAGCCCCCTGCATTCCTGCCTACATGATTTTGTTTCTTCTAGGAGGAATGTCCATGTGCTCCGAGGGGGGAGCGGACCCTGGTGGAATATCTCAAAGTTCCCAAGCTGACTCCTCAATTCCAAAACCATGAAGTTATTTAATTGTTCCAGACCGCTTTAGCTCTCCTGGGTTTTTGTCCTGGGAGCTGGAAGTTGTCCTTTCAAGGTTTACAAACTCTTATCCCTAAGGCTTTACTCATTCACAGTGATCTTCCTCCCTTTGTGTTCTGAGTGCTGGGAGTGAAATGAAATGCACTAAGAGGTCCAATTTGAACACTAAGTTTTATGTTGCTACCTCTCCCTCTCCCACTTCCATCCCTCACTCTATGTCCTACCAAAAGAACTTCAATTATTAATTTATTTGTATGAATATTTTGAACATTCTTATGGTTTTGTACACTGTTCATGTCAGTGAGGCAGAAACGCAAAGAGATTGTGTTAAAAAAAAAAAAAACACCCTGGAATGTGAGTTACAAATAATATGAGCTGCTGTAAGTACTGAGAGTGAAACCTCGATGCTCTTGGAGAAGTTTCTGTCTTCTTCAATTTTCAGGTATTTTGCACCTCAAATTCTCTTTACTTGATAATGTTTTCTGTTCAAGGCATTTTAGATCACTTGGGGACCCAACTTCTGTTTAGGGGTCCCTTTATTTATCCAATAGGGAAGCAGACCATTCCAAGAGATGAGAATGAAAACATGGTACAGATTGACTTTGTCATCCGGGTACAGAAATGGGGAGTCTAATTCCAGTGAAATCATTGCTTGCATATTTAAAATGCTGTACAATTTTTGGAAAGTTTTCAGGCAACAATAATTCCAACAAGTCCCGTTCTAGTTATACGGTATAGTTTAAGTTTTGTTTACATAGAAACAATTTTACAAAGTACATGTGACCAGAAGAATGGGTTCTATTAGTAAAAGACCTACAGTTTATTGTGGTCTCTCTCCAGTAGCATAAAGGTTATAGTGTATGTTGGACATTTCCCCTAAGGATGATAAACAGTCTAGGGGAAAAGGAGTGGGGTAATTGTTCTGCAGAAGGTGGATAAGATCAGCTTCTATAGTTAAAGGTAGATAAGATCTTCCTTCAAATACCTAAGATATCAGCAGGTCATTAAAAAAATGCACTTGGAACATTTTGGATTGAATGAAAGTGTTTTATCTACTTCACTGAGAAGAGTCCTCTGCATGTTTAATTTTCTTGCACTCCCTAGTGAACTTGGGTGTAATTAACCTGGCCCCCAATATCTTCATTTTCATTAAAGAGTGAAACTCTGAAGCAATTGGAAGAATTAAGCTGAGGGAAAAATGACTTCTCGATTTGACTATTTAGTTTAACAGACCAGTCCTGAATTCCTTATACAAGCACACAACAGAATGTACTCAGAACATTTTATTCATATATCATATAATTATACATATTTAACTAGGAACAAATCAGGTGGGATTACTTTTTGATGGTAATTAAAGAATAAATGGAAAACTGACCTAATATATTTTAATTAACATGTATACTTGTCAGTGTTATATGTGAAGTGACTAGAATATTTTTGGAGACTTAAGAACAATGGGTATTGCTACAAAGGACACAGGTTCCATCCCCATAAACCACAGGATATCTACTTATTTGCTGTAGCAGCATCCCCATGCATCTTCTGCCTTCTTCTGGGTTCTGTTGGTAATTCACACAGATACATGCAGGTAAACATCCATATATAGAAAATAAAGATAAACCTTAAGAGAAATTGATTTGTAAGCTGTAATATTAAAGCCCTGAGATGGACCACTGTCATGTCTAGTTAAAATTGAAATATTTCTGGTCCTTCATGAAAGCAGCTTGGCCTGCCTTTGAGCCAGCCAGTTCAGAGGTAAAAAAAACCTCCTTATTCTGAGGTTAGAATAATAGGGTAAAGATGATTTTCTAAGAACAGTGTTCATAGTGCTGATAGTTGACTTTCCCATGATGTTGCCTGAATTCTGTTCTATGTCCTTTATATGAGAAGTGTGGCAATGATACATCTATCTGTTAGATTATATACTATGAACAAGTGGAATTGGCTCCTGCAATCTACTTTCTCCGTGTCCTTTGCTTTATTTTCAGAAAACATCCTGTGGTAAAGATGAACATTCCAGAGTCATTTGTGCCCATCATTTTTAAATTTAAATATGTTTCTGTACGACTTGGAGTTGAAAATCCCTTTTAAATATCTCTGCTTTTACACTGTGACCATGTTCAGATTAGGACTCTAAGCAAGCAAAACTTTATAGGAATATGAGCAAAATCTCTATGTCAAATCTCAATGTTTCCTTATTAAATAAAATTGTTGCTTTGGAAATGAGTCTGAAGCTCTTCATGACTGCCAGTTAAAAAAGAAACATCCTCAGCTCTTCTTTCTGGCCTGTTTTGATGGTTATACTTGAGTACTGTCTGGGTTTCAGTTTCCATTATAGCATTTGGAGTGGGAAACCCTTCTTTATTCTGAATCTTTCGAGGTGATCAGATCCACTTATTTCAGGCCACAGCTTCTGACTGCAACCTACATAATGACAATAGAGATGGTAGCTCATTGTTTGCTTTCCTTACTTCTGGCTATCTAGTTGAGTTTTAATTTTTACTGTCATTAGAGTCAATTTCTGTGGAAATCTGATATTTGCTCAAGTCCAGCTGAGACTTTCAGCCACATGGACTTAAATATTAACGTCTTCTTCTACTTTCCATTGTTAGGCAACAATTCCTAGACTAGTTAGATCACAGCCTCTGAGCCATTCTAATACATCCACTTTCTGCATACATACATTTGTTTTATAAGTTCTGTTGACCTTTACAAGCACAAGCTATGGTAGTTAGGTTTGTTTGGTTGATTTGATTCAATTTTTCCTTGTTTCTTTTTTCTTTTCTTTTCTTCTTTTTTTTTTTTTTTTTTGTTTTGTTTTTTGTTTTTCGAAACAGGGTTTCTCTGTATAGCCCTGTCTGTCCTGGAACTCACTCTGTAGACCAGGCTGGCCTGGAAATCAGAAATCCACCTGCCTCTACCTCCTAAGTGCTGGGATTAAAGTCGTGTGACACCACTGCCCAGCTTCCTTGTTTCTTTTTTAACCTTGACACTAAGAAAGCTGTGCTGACTAAAAACAGTGCTCCACGTTTTTCTCCCAAGGTTGTCTCATAGATACCAGGACAACGGGAGCTCTGGTTTAACTTAACCCACCATAAAGTTGCAAAACCACAATCTTCTCCTTAAGTGGCAAAATTCTGGGAACCGTTCCTTGTGCTGGATTGATTTATCACTCCACTGCAAGTAGAGTTTTGTGCTGTGTAGTTTTCACCTGGATTCCAGGAAGGATAAGGGGAAATACCTACTAAGTGCTGTGAAGAGAGCACAGGCAAGCTTGGAAGTTGTCACCTGGTGACCACAGGGTCTCTTCCCACAAAGAGAAGGAGCTTGCTGCTGATCAAACTTGAGCTGTACTGGTGGGACCTCACAAGGGCTGCTTAGGCATGCAGAAATGTAAGCTATTGGAAGACAGGCATGACTTCTAATTAATAAAAATCTCAGCACTGTTAATAGGACAAAATGGTACCCATAGATTGGAAAAAGATCTTTACCAATCCTACATCTGATAGAGGGCTAATATCCAATATATACAAAGAACTCAAGAAGTTAGACTCCAGAAAACCAAATAACCCCATTAAAAAATGGAGTAGAGAGCTAAACAAAGAATTCTCAACTGAGGAATATCAAATGGCCTAGAAGCTCCTAGAAAAATGTTCAACATCCTTAGTCATTGGGGAAAAGCAAATCAAAACAACCCTCAGATTCCACCTCACACCAATCAGGATAGCTAAGATCAAAATCTCAGGTGACAGCAGATGTTGGCAAGGATGTGGAGAAAGAGGAACACTTCTCCATTGTTGGTGAGATTATAAGCTGGAATAACTGCTCTGGAAATCAGTATGGAGGGGTCCTCATAAAATTGGATATATGATTACCTGAGGACCCAGTTATACCACTCCTGAGCATATACCCAAAAGATGTTTCTACATATAACAAAGACATGCTCCACTATGTTTACAGCAGCCTTACTTATAATAGCCAGAAGCTGGAAAGAACTCAGATGTCCTTCCACAGGAATGGATACAGAAATGTGATACATTTACAAAATGGAGTACTATTCAGCAATTAAAAACAGTGACTTCATAAAATTTGCAGGCAAATGGATGGAACTAAAAAATATCATCCTGAGAGAGTGAGAAGTCAGCTCAGGAACTTTGAGATATTCCACCAAGAGCACATGGGCACCTCTCCCCTCCTGGAAAAAACAGTTTAGTGAGCACATAGGCTGGAAGAGAGGAGCTGATTAAACCCCTTCTACCTCATTCCCTAAAGAACAATCCATTTAAAAGTCACACTGTTCTGTCAATCACATTGTGCCTAATGGCTGCTGCTCTAAAATCTGTGTATAAGGTCCCTAAATGGCCTCAGCGTAGTTTCTCTCCTATCTTGGTATGCAGAGAAAACTCAGCCTGCTGCATTAATAAATTCCTTTCGCATTTTGCATCAATTTCCAACTCCATGTGTTCTTTCAGAGGGTCTTGGGTAGGTTAAGGCTCCCCAAGATTCTTACAAGAAGTAACCCAGTCACATAAGAAAACACATGGTATGCACTCACTGATAAGAGGATATTAGCCCAAAATCTTGGAATACCCAAGATATAATTCACAGACCACATGCAGCTGAAGAAGGAAGACCAATACGTGGGAGCATCAGTCCTTCTTAGAAGCGGGAACAAAATTATCATGGGAGGAAATACAGAGACAAAGTGTGGAGCAGAGACTAAAGGAAAGGCCATCCAGTGACTGCCCAACCTGGGGATCCATCCCATAGACAGTCACCAAACCCAGATGCTAATGTGGATGCTAAGAAGTGCTTGCTAACAGGAGCCTGATATAGCTCTCTCCTGAGAGGCTCTACCACAGCCTGACAGAGAGGGGGATGCTTGCAGCCAACTGTTGGACTGAGCACAGGGTCCCCAATCATGGAGTGTAAAAGGACTGAAGGAGCTGAATGGGTTTGCAACTCCATAGGGAGAACAGCAATATTAACCAACCAGTGCCCTCCAGAGCTCCTGGGGACTAAACCACCAGCCAAAGAGTACACCTGGAGGGACCCATGACTCAAGCCACAAATGTAACAGAGAATGGTCTTGTCAGGCATCAATTAGAGGAAAGGCCCTGGTCCTGTGAAGCCTCGATTACCCAGTGCAGGCAACTAAAAGGCCTGGGAGGTAGGATTTGGTAGGTGGGTGGGAGAACACCCTCTCTGAAGCAGGGGAGGGGATGTAATAGGGGTTTTGGGGATGGGGAAGGGGATAACATTTGAAATGTAAATGAAGAAAAATCCGAAAAGATATCTCTGCAGAAGTTGTCTGTACTTTGACTGGATTCCTTGAACAGGAAACACTAGGCTGTGTCCTTTCACCACACACTAACCCGCAGGGAGGTCCTCATTTCACAAGATTCAGTGGCCAATCAGGTCCTCCAGGCAGACCTGCCAGTCATTAAGGAAGGAAGGTTCTTCCTGTTTTCAAGGTTTCAAGTTCCCTGTAGCTGAACAGGCCTGAGTGCTTCAGTGTGTCCTGCTTTGTGCGCCACTACAGTTGTGTCAGGTGAGGGCAGGCAAGCTCTGAAGTTTCATCATGGTGAGTATATGTTTAGTGCCCTGAATGAGGAGGAACAGGGGGAGCTGGAATGGTGTGTCCTTCCAAGGGATGGGTGGGAACCAGCTTCTAGATGCAGCCAACTGTGAGGTCTCTTGTGGTATTAATTATTCCCAGGAACCAGTTTTGGCATCTGAAAAACTTAACTGTGTGTCTGCATATGCACACAACATTTAGAGCAGAAGTTTCTCTATATGAAATTGATTTTCAGGGTGTTAAATGGGGAGATCTAGTTTCTTTGACACCTTCCACAAGGTCTGCCTTTAGCATTTAACATTTATGTGTAAGATCCATTGTAATTTAGTTTGGGAAGGGTGCTAAAGGTCATCTCTTGTATCATGTAGCACTATAATATTAAGCCATAATGTAAAAGACTAAAGTTGATGGTATAAAGTTTTTACTAGTTCTCAGGAGATAGTAAATCAAACCAAGCAGAATTGAGATTACTAAACACTGCCTCTATTGTCTGGAGTCATAATGGGACAAGTTAATAACTAGCAGGTGATCATCCTGAAATGACCTGCTACAGATTATTATATAATCTGCGACAGGTGAGCCCTTATTAAGTAAGGCTGTAAGGGATTCATTTTAGGAAAGGTTTCTGCTATTAATATGCTTTTCCTGTTATTATTAAACATATATAACAATCACGAAGTAGTAGCACACCCCTTTGGAGAATATCTCTGCAGATCCACAAAGATGTACTTACTGACTTGTAGTGATACTATATAGACAAATAGATGACTTAAGTCTTAATGATGATCCTGTAAGAATTCCTAAAATTATATCAGTGATTATTAAGCTCTTTTATAGTGGAACTGCTATTAGGTCCTTTTCTGATAGTCAAAACTACAATGAGAAATCTGCCAGTTTCCCAAGTGTCACCAGTTAATTGCTCTTAGATAGTAACCAGACTTTCTCTTACTCAGAGCACATTCCAAGAGGTGGTAAAACAATTAACCAAAGTTCATAAAAAGGGAACTAGTGATTTACTATAGGTGCTAGGACAGAAGATAAAATATTGACCGGGTTTATCTGTAGAAATCTTCACTAATAACTTAGTTATGGTTTTAAACCTTCAGTGAACCTCTGAAGTTGAGACAGGTGTTTAGCCAGATAATTACTCCTATTGGATATGCATGTAAACATTCTCTGTGTAAACTTCTATTTCAATTTATGATTTGATTTTTTGTGTGAACTTGTGATAAACTTTGTAACATGTGATCATGTATTCTGAAAGATGTTTAAGTGCTGAGTACAAAGAGAGGAGTCAGGACTGAGCTGAGTGGGCTGAGCTGAGGGGGACTAAGCTGAGAGGAACTGAGCTGAGAAGAACTGAACTGAGAGAGAAACTGAGCCGAGGAGAAGATTTTAGACACAACAATTTTTAGACAGAACTGAACCCAAAAAGAACTTAAAAGTAAAGGCAC
>CM052712.1:84999741-85024974 GCA_028551405.1 Uromys caudimaculatus
TTGAGGGGGTCTCTTTAGGTATCAGATAGGGAAGTGAACCATGCTAAGAGATGAGAATGAAAACCTGGTGCAGATTGACTTTCTCAACCTGGTAAAGAATTGGGGAATCTAATTCTAGCCAAATCCTTGCCTGCATATTTAAAATGCCCTACAATTTGTGGAAAGTTTTTCAGGCAACAATTAGTCAATAAATCCACTTCTAGACACACAATATTCTTTTGCCGACATAGAAACAATTTTACACAGTACATGTGACCAGAAGAATATGTTCTGATTATAAAAGACCTAGAATTTACCGTGGTCTCTCTGCAGTAGCATAAAGTTCATAAAGTACATTGGACATTTCCCCTAAAAATGGTAAACAGTCTAGGGGAAAAAAGTGTGGGATAATTGTTCTGCAGAAGGTGGATAAGGTCTGCCTCTACAGTTAATGGTAGGTAAGGTCTGCTTTCAAACATCAAAGAGGCCAGCAGGTCATTAAAAAATGCCCTCGGAAACTTTTAGATCGAATGAAAGTACTTTATCTCCTTCATTGAGAGGAGCCCTCTGTGTGTTTAATTTTCCTGCATTCCCTTGTGAACTGTGGGTGTAAATAACTTGGCCCCCAATACCTTCCTGCTCATTAAAGAGTGAAACTCACCAGCAATTGGAAGAATTAGGTAAAATCCTGTGGTACAAGATGAACATTCCAGAGTCATTTCTGCCCATCGTTTTTATGATTCAAATAGGTTTCTGTATGACTTTGAGCTTAAAATACCCTTAAATGTCTCTTCTTTTACACTGTGACCATGTTCAGGTTAGGACTAGGAGCAAGCAAAATTTTTAAGTACAGAATCCCTATTTCAAATCTCAGTACTTCCTTTATTTAATAAAATTATTTCTTTGGAAATGACTCCCATGCTCTCCTTGACTGCCAACATAAAAAAGAAACGTCCTCAGCTCTTCTTTCTTGCTTGTTTTGATGGCTATACTTGAGAGTCAAGTTAACCACATATGGAATTAAGTAAAACCCACAGAGTTGAGTACTGTCTGGGTTTCAGTTTCATTATAGCATTTAGAGTGGAAATCCCTTCTTTATTCTGAATCTTTCGAGGTGATCAGATCCACTTTTAACTCAGGCCATAGCTTCTGACTGCAACCTACATAATGACAGTAGAGATGGTAGCTCATTGTCTGCTTTCCCTACTTTTGGCTCTCTAGTTGAATTTTAATTTTTACTATCACAAGAGTTAATTTCTTTGTAAATCTGATATTTCCTGAAGTCTAGCTGAGACTTTCAGCCACATGGACTAAATACTACTGTCTTCTACCTTCCACTGTTAGGCAGCAATTCTTAGACTACATAGACCACAGCCACTGAGCCATTCTAATACATCCACTTTCTCCAGACATACATTTATATTATAAATTCTGCTGACCTTTACAAGCACAAGCTATGGTGGTTTCATTTGTTTGGTTTGTTAGAGTATTTCCTTGATTGATTTTTAACCTTGCAATTAAGAAAGCAGTGCTGACCAAAAATAGTGCTCCACAGTTTTGTCATCTGCCTCCTGCTTTTCTTCCAAGGTTGTCTCAGAGATTCCAGCTGAAAAGGAGCTACAGTTTACCTTAACCCAGCATGAAGTTACAAAACTACAACCTCTCCTTAAGTGGCAAAATTCTGGGAAGAGTTCCACCTATAGGACCTATTTATCTCTCTACTTCAAGGCTCCCTCCCCCAGAGCCCCCAGAGACTATACCACCAACCAAAGACTACACATGAAGGGACCCATGGCTCCAGGAGCATATGTAGCAGAGGATGGCCTTGTCAGGCATCAATGGGAGGAGAAGCCCTTGGTTCTTTGAAAGTTTGATGCCCAAGTGTAGGGGAATGCCAGGTGGGGAGGCTGGATTGGGTAGCTGGGTGGGTAGGGGAATACTCCCATAGAATCAGGGGGAGGTGGGATGGTATAAGCCGTTGGGAGGGGAGAACCAAAGAAAGGGAATAACATTTGAAATGTAAATAAAGAAAACATCCAAGAAAAAAATCTCTGCAGATGTTCTCTGTCTTTTAACTGGATTTCTTGAACAGGAAGCACTGGGCTTTGTCCTTTCAGCACACACTAACCCTGAGGGAGGTCACAAGATTCAGTGGCCAATCAAGCTCTCAGGCCGACCTACCAGTCATTAAAATAGGAGGGTTCTTCCTGTTTTCAATGCTTCAAGTTTCCTGTAGCTGAGCAGGACTGAGTGCTTCAGTGTGTGATGCTTTGTTTACTACTGCAGTTGTCATGTCACGGGAGCTCAGGCAAGCCCTGAAGTTGTGACATGGTAAGCACATGTTTAGTGCCCTCCATCAGGAGGAGCAGGAGGGAGCTGGAATGGTGTGTCCTTCCAAGGCATGGGTGGGAACCAGCATCTAGATGCAGCCAATTGTGAAGTCCCTTGTGGTTTAATTGTAAACAGGAACCAGTGTTGGTATCTGAAAAACTTACCTCTGTGTCTGCATCTACACACAACATTAGGAGGAGAAACTTGTGTACATGAACTTGATTTTCAGGGTGTTAACTGGCCAGATCTAGTTTCTTTGACACCTTCTACAAGGTCTGCCTTTAGATTTTAATGTTCATGTGTAAGATCCATTGGAATTTAGTTTGAGGAGGTAGTTTAAAGGTGTCTCTTGTGTAATGTAGCACTATACTCTTAAGCTGTAATGTAAAAGACTAAAATTGATGGTATAATGTTTTTACTACTTCTCAGGAGATAGTAAGTCAAACCAAGCAGAATTTATATTACTAAAATCTGCCTCTGTAACATGCACAAATCAGCAGTATTCCAACAAGAACTTTTAGCAATTAGAGTCCTAGGATACACAAGTTTACTCTGAAGGATTGTTCAGAATTTTGGCTCCAAACCCTAACAATGAGACAATCCTGATTTATGACCATCAACCAGGCTCATCCTTCCCCATATCAAAGAGCATGACTCTAAAAAGCTGCTGAATGGGGAATTATGAGCTCACAATCGACATTAATGCCTGTTGTGCCATGAAAAGTCAGTTTTCTTCTTGATACAATATAAGTCTACAATATGGACAAGGTGACACCATTTGAAAGGGAACCCCACTGCTTTGTTGTAGTGGGAGGCTGATTAAGCAACGCTTTCACTGAGGCCCTTCTGTATGGAGAATGATATAGGCTCTTATCAAAAGCAGGGAAATACTTGGTAGAACAAGTTTGGGGCCTAAACCTTGCTAGATTTCTCCAAGGGAATGAGGTAAAGAGAAAAAAATAAAAAATAAAAACAAACAAACAGGAAAAAAAAACCTACAACCCAGAAACCCAGAATTACATAATTATAATAATAATTATGAATATTAGTACTGTAGAAATTTTCTCTTTGTCCTGGTTCACTCTGCAAATGTTGTATACTTCATACTATGGAAAATCTAAGAATGCAGTCATTGTGATAAAGCTCTGAGCTCTTGCAGGTTTTGTCAAATATGTTTAAAACCCCATATAGGAAAAGGATGCTATCAATGTTAGCAATGTGATAAATGTTCTTACCATGACAGGAATTTTTAAAGATGTAATTCAATCCATAATAAAGAACAGCAATGTGGATTTAAACAAAACATAAAACCTTATTATATCTGAGTTTTCCTTACATTTAGAAAACACTGTAAAAGTAATTCATACATATAAAAAGAGTCATTATACATAGGGTAAGCCTTTCACAAGTACCAATTACATATACAGGCATGAAAGAATTAATATGGTAAAGAACTTCTTTGAATATATGCAAATTGATAAACATTTGAAATATCACATGCATCTTCAAAGGGATGAAAGGGTTCATACTGGAAAGAAGCCCTACGAATGTAGTCAATGTGGTAAAGCCTTTGACATTCGCAATGATCTTCAAAGTCATAAGGGAATACACACAGGTCAGAAACAGTATGAATGTAACCACTCCAGTAAATCTTTTGCTCACAACCCTATTCTTCAAATACATAAACGAACACATGCAGGAGCGAAGTCATATGAGTATAACCAGTGTGGTAAAGCCTTTCCTGGTCACAGTGATCTTCAAAGCCATGAAAGAACACATACTGTAGTGAAGGCCTATGAATCTACCCAATTTGGTAAAGTCTTTTCATGGCACAGCACTCTGCAAGGCCATAAAAGAACTTATACTGGAGAAGCCCTATGAATGTAACCAGTGTAGTAAAGCCTTTTCAAAGAACAGTAATATTCAGAATCATAAAAGAACACATACTGGAGAGAAGACCTATGAGTACAACCGATGTGATAAAGTATTTGCGTACCAGAGTCATTTTCGAAGTCACAAAAGAACACACACTGGAGAGAAGCCCTATGAATGTAACCAATGTGGTAAAGCCTTTTTAAAAAGCAGCAATATTCACAGTTATAAAAGTACACATTCTGGAGAGAAGCCCTATGTGTGTAACCAATGTGGGAAAGCTGCTGCTGGTCACAGTGATCTTCAAAGTCACATACTTGAAAGAAACCCTATGTAGGTCACTTGTAGAGTAATGGCATTAGGTGACTGCTCCCAGCCTACTAGTTTTGTGGTGATCCAAGGATATCTGTACATTCCAGCAGACTTGGACCCCAAAACGCATACTTTCTCAGAAGAAAATTCTCATGTTCTGTCAAGTAAAGCTGCATGCCTTAGAAAGTGGCCTTCATGAACCTTTTCTCATGAGAAACTTACTTTGTTTTAATTGCACTGAGGAACACATGAAAGAGTTGGACTCCTGACATTTCTCAGTCTGCAAGGAGGTTTGAGTCACCTTGAACCCAGATAAAGTACTGCATGAGAAACAGAAGCTGTTGAGAATTAGAAGCAGTGTGAAATCTTTATTCTGTACTCCTATAAAAGACGGTGGAAAATTCAGTACAGTATGCAGAGATTTACAGTCGCTCTGCATCCTCTGTGTCCCAGTTAATACAACCCAAGGGACCCCACCACACTACAGTTGACAGTCACTGATGGTGTAAAGTATTCAAAGAATACAGGGATCTTCAAAGGCATAAAAGAACACACACTGGAGAGAAGCCCTATGAATGTAGACATTGCTATAAAGCCTTTGCAGACCACAATCATCTTCACCTGCATAGTAGAAAACGTACTGGAGAAAAACACTGTGAATGTAACTAATTCGTGAAGTGTTGGGAGCTATTAGAGCACAAAGCTTGGCCTCTGACCTCGCCCATTGTGCAAGAGCCTGACCTTTTGCGCCAAGATAGTGCTTACGCAGGTAGCTTGGGAATCCCGAGATAGGGTTTAACACAGGACGTGCAAGATAAGACCAACCATACAAGATTCCATCAGCAGATGTCACCCATTGCTCAAGCCGGTTATTGAATTACCCCTTCCCCTACCGTCCTTACTCCAATTCTCTTTCCTTCACTCTTTATAAACGGTAGCATTCTAAGATTAAAACAGACCTTGACAAGAATCTGCTTGGTCTCGCTTCTTTCTCCCTCTCGCCCATTTCTATTAAAAGTTGGGATTCTCCTTGAAACCGCGAATAACCAGGTCCTGCGGGGCAGGACAGTGAAGCTTGCAAATTATAGTGATCTTCAAAGGCATTTAAAAACACAGAGTTGATATTGTTTTTCTTATGGGGTTGCAATCCCTTTGGGCTCCTTCAGTCCCTCTCCTAGGTCTTCCATTGGGATGCCCAGGCACATCCAATGGTTGGCTGTAAGTATCTGCATCTTACTTGGTCAGGTGCTGGTAGAACCTCTCAGGGAACAGCCATATCAGGCTCCTGTGAGCAAGCGCTTCTTGGCATCAGCTATAGTGTGGGAGTTTGGTGTCTGCACATGGGATGGATCCCTAGGTGGGGCGGTCTCTGGAAGGCCTTTCCTTCAGTGTCTGTTCCATTTTTTGTCTCTGCATTTCCTTTACTTAGGAACAATTTTGGGTTAAATTATTGAGATGAGCATGGGGCCCCATCCCTCCACTGGGGCCATGCCTATGTACTGGAGGTAGTCTCTACAAATTCTATCTCCACTTTATTGGGTGATTTGGCTAAACTTATCCATGTTGGGTACAGGGAGCCTCTTGTTTCCTTGGAGTCTGGGACTTTCTAGTGGCTACCCAGTTCACCATCGCCCCCTCACACCCACTTCATGTTTCTATTCAATTTCCTGATCCTTTGTACTTCTCTCCTGTCCCTTCCAATACCTGTTCTAGCCCCCCTTTCTGTTCCCTCCCCTTGTTTCTTCCTCCCAAGTCTTTCCCTCCTTCTAGCTCCTGTGATTATTTTGTTCCCTACTGTGTAGGATTGAAGCATCTGCAATGTAGTCTTCCATTTTCTTAAGCTGCATGTGATTTGTGGGTTGTATCATGTGTATTCTGAGATTTGGGGATAAAATACACTTACCGGTGAGTACATACCATGTGTGTACTTTTCTGGGTAGGTTACCTCACTCAGAATCATTTTTTCTAGTTCCATATATTTGCCTGCAAATTTCATGAAATCATTGTTTTTAATACCTGAGTAGTTCACCATTTTCTGCCCAAGGTCTATTCAGCCTGCTCAAAGCCAGAAGAAAGGCCCAATTTTCCCAACATCTTCTGGCTTTTAGGGTCTCTAATGAGAAGTGTGGTGTAATTCTGATAGGTCTGCCTTTATATGTTACTTGACCCATTACCTCCAGATTCCTGACTTGAGTTCATGCTATGCCATACTTAGGATGAGAGACTCCAGGCTTTATGATGAAATGAGCCCTTTCTTCCCCAACTTGGTTTGGCTCATTGTTTTTCAGAGAAAAGAAAACCTAAATAACGACAGTTGGCATTCACTAAATATTCAGCATCTGCAGTAAGTTATAATGGCATTATAATCTAGTGGGATATTGAAACAATGCTACAGAGCACCCACTGTGTGTTAAATAAATCTTGGAATATAAGCACAGGAGTATAAATTCAGTGTTCTCCTAGGCCTCTTTACTTCTAAAATATTTTCTTTTGATGAAGGGAGCTACAGACGATTGCCCACCTTTACATGGCTGTGATGGGTGTATCCTGAAGAGGCATAGTGCCAGAGGCTTCATCGCAGTATTGCTTCTTGCTGCTCATACAGAAACATGCTTTCTCATGTCTGTCATTGTTATATTCCTCATATATTTTTCATGGGGTAAGTGGGTACAGGGAGATCCTCATTGTCTGTGAAGTTATGTGATTGATTCCTGGGCGATATCCCACTCTATTGGGCAAGTTTCTGCAGATCAACAGGAAGATGAACTTTTACAAAATAATATTGTTTAGATCAACTAACAATTTTACAAAATTCCTGATTTGATTTAAATATTTTTAGGAAGTTAGGCTAGTTGATAGAAAATTTAAGGAGATGGTAAGTATTTTTCCAGAAAGATAAAACAAAGTTAGAGTTAAGAATAGAATGTGCCTCCTCTCTTATAGAATAGTGAAGGCTGCATATGTAAGGAAAGGAGTAGAGTGAGCTTTCATGCCTGACAAGCACATAGTTGTCCTTGGAAGAGAAAAATAGTCTTGGGACAAGTTAATGATCAGAGAAAACATACCTTCCAAGTTGGGTCTGATTTCCTGGATCTTGTCATCTAGGGATGTGGCCACAAGTTTTGGGTGTACCATGAAAGGACAGGATTATGAATAAGAGGTGAATAATTCTACTATAAGAATAGAAAGTTAGCTGCTTTAGCTAAACAAGACTTTAAAAATAAGACGTAAGAGAGATGATATTTTCTTCTTGGTAAATACAAATTGTCATCAGCTAAGCGTAGGAAAAAAAATTGCTACTATAGACTCGCTTGATAAAAGTTTGTTAATCAGTGACAAAAGAATTATTTCTGTGTGGTTGGGATAAGGTTGTGGAGAGGAGGACAGATGAGAAATGTGTAGCTAGGTATGAGCTTTAGATGAAGAATACATAAGCAATAATCCTGTTGTAATTTCCTTTTGTGTAATGATTCTAATCTGTTTTTGAAGAATATGTTTTTTGTGATTGTTTTTAGAGAATATGTAACTTGTGCCTATGAGATAATCTTTGTGTTACATAGAGAACTCTGTCATAGATGGTATAATAAAGCTAAGAGGAAAAATAAAGTTGGTGGAGCTTGTTCTTTGAAGCTTGCTTCATCCTTCAAAGGCACATCTGGTGGGTGACATATGTATCGAGATGGTTGGAGCCTGTGTGTTGAAAGATTGCTCCATCCATACAATATGTCTGTCTGTCTGTCTAGGTATGTATGTATGTACGTATGTATGTGAGAAGAAGTTGTTGGAACTTACATGACTTATCTTGCTTTAATCACATACTGTGTGTGTGTGTGTGTGTGTGTGTGTGTGTGTGTGTGTGTGCATTTGTGTGTTTATGGTACCCCCTTTTCTCTTCTCTTTCTCACTGGCCACAAAAGAGTTTAAAGGGTTCAGAGAGTTTCTCAGAGATCACAAATAATGCCTACCCCACGAGAAATGTCTGCTGAGGGATCACTCTAGTCTCTGGCTACCAGCAGCCACAGACCCCTTTCACTGCTATCATAACCTGCCCCAATCAACACTAAAAGTACTAGCCCCAGTCGATGCTCTCAGCACCAGCCCCCAGTTGACAACTGAGTGCTGTCAGGTCCCTGGTAGAATGCTGTTCTTAGGTCTGCAGATATGCCCAGAAGACTAAAGCTTAGCCAGAGGGAATGTTGTAGCTAGGACAGAAAAAGTAGGAGTTCTCTGCATCCTTTCAAAAGCCTGAGTCCCTAGGTCATGGAGAATAGGCCCTATTCTTGAGGGCAGACTGAAGCTGGACTAAGGGTACATCTAGAGAGACTAGAATGGAGGGCAGGAAGAAGAATGAAGTTCATCTAGCTGAATATTAGCCTACTGTGGTCCCTGCTAGAGAGAGATTCTGTGGTGAGCAAAGTTTAAAAGGACTGGGCATGGGCAGGAAGGCATGACTGAAGAGGGACAGTAGGAACAACTATGGAGACACTGAGTCTGTACCAAGAGCTAAACTGTATATTTTGTTACATTAAGCATCAATGTTTAAGATATTTAAAAACACCAATATTGTGGATGAGTACTTTCTTTTTGTGGAATAAGATTGAATGTAGAAGTTGTCTTCATCTATCATCTTGACTGATCTTCACTTTGTGAAGAGAGCCACAGCAGAGAACTTCACCTGGTATCCTTGCTGGTCCTGGATGCTCCCTATGACTTCTGTAGATTCTACAGAGGCCTGGTGGTTTCTGCTGGATCATGCCACTGTTCTGATTCATGTTTGCTTTTCTGACATTACAGAATTGGACTGCCTGTATCCTGACAAACAGAAATTGGAAATAGTCTAAACGAGTCCACATTCCCTTATCCTATTTACCATCTTTTCTCCCCTAGAATTGGATGGTTTGCTAGAAGGGATGTCCCAAGGGTTTGAGGGTGGGAACAAATGGCCAGGGTTGGAAAGATGTCCTGCATGCGCCTGCCCTGAGCGCTCTCGGCTCCTGAGTAGGGCAGGACAGGCGGGAAGTGGCCGTGCATCTCCACCCACAGTCCTCCAGGCTAGAAGCCTCTGCAGAGACATAGCCCATGGGTGGGGGAGAGGCAGCCATTCCCGGAGAATGCCACAGCTGGCTCTGGAGTTCCCTGGCTCTGGGCATCTCGGACACTTCAGCTGGATGCTGCGGGAGGGCTGGGAACAAATGGGGCCGCAGAGCGCAGCTGGTGTCCCACCTCAGAACCCGTTGGCTGCTTGGGCACTGGCTAGCTGCTTTGGCTTGAGTGAATGGCATCCATCTGGAAGTGCTGAGATGCCTTCAGTGAGAGATAAGTCACACAGCTCCTTAATCGAAGGCCGAATCCCTCGTTTCCCATGGCGGATCAAGATGAATAAAGACAGTCCATAGTTCTAAGGCATTTAGTGACATGTGGAGACTGGCATGGCTGAGATCATACCCTGCAACCTCTGGGAGGGGCAAGGTAGAAATAGTAACTGGGAAGGAGCATGGCTAAGTCTTTAGGTGTCTCATTAACATCACGATGGCTTGGGGCTGCATGGCCATGCCTCTACCTGAAGGGGATTGGGGGGCGTGACCCTATTATATGTGACCAAATGTCACAGACCTATGGGGAGTTGTAGCCATGTGTTAGAAGCTCTATTCTAGGAGCTTTGGCAAAGGTCTGCCACCTCTTATAGGCTGAAGACAGCCTATTGGGCCTGTAGCGTTCAAACCTTAGCTCTACTAGAAAAGAGACTACCAATCATGGCCCAGCATTTGAGAACTCTTATTAAAAGTAGGTTTAAAAAATCTAAGCCTACATTGTCTTTTGAAGCCAAGCGTAGGATCAAACATACTATGTAGCTGAGAATGTCCCTGATGTCTTGATCTTCCCATGCCCCACATGATAGCACTATTATTAAACATTCACCATGGGACTAAGTTCATTGTTCATTTTTAACCATAGAAATAACACAGGTTTTAATGATGTATTTTATATTATACATTTTTAAAACAGAATTAGAAGATTTTTTTCTCTACCTGATAATGGCTGATCATGCATTCATTGTCTATTGAATTTCGGGGATGATAGTTTATGTTCTCTCGGCAAATGTGAAGAAACTGACACCAATGGTATTAGGAATGTAAGACTATCTAGGACAATTTCTCCTTTTCCAAGTAAAAAACATAGATGAATTGCCTCTCAAGATTATAATCGATGGAATGAACTGAACTGCAATACTGAATGGCATGAGTTTGGTACTTGTACTGTTTTACTTATACTTTAGTTTTCCACTAATTTTGTTAATTTTTTTGGATATTTTATGTATTTACATTTCAAATGTTATCTGCTTTCCCAGTGTCCCCTCAGGAACTCCCTATGCCATCCCCCATCCCCTTGCTTCTGTGAGGTTGCTGCCCCTCCCACTCACCCACTCCAACATGACTGCCCTGATATTTACCTACACTGGGGCATTGAGCTTTCACAGGACCAAAGGCTTCTCCTCCTATTGATATCTGACAAGGCCATCTTCTGTTAAATATTTGGCTGGAGCTATGGGTCCCTCCATGTATATACCCTTTGGTTGGTTGTTTAGTTCTTGGGAGCTCTGTGGGGTCTGCTTGGTTCACATTGTTGTTCTTCCTATGGGGTTGCAAACTCCTTCAGCTTCTTCAGTCCTTTCTATAACTTCTCCATTGGAGACCCGGTGATAAGTCCAATGGTTGGGTTGTTTGCTGTTGTTGTTTTTTTTTTTAATATTTATTGCTGATTTAAAGTATAACAGAAACCTAATAGAAAAAAAACCTCATCAGATACTTTACACAAGATTCCTTTGTTTTATACTTGTAATTTAATCTATATTTTTAAAAGATTGACAATTCTATATACATACATAATTCATTTCAACGATTCCCTGTCCGTCCCACCTCTTTCACCTCCCTTAAACTACCTTTAAATACTCTTCTTCACAAGACTCTTTCTCATCTTCACTACTTTAGATTTGTCTTGTGGCCCTCAGAGTTTAAACAGGGATGTCTGTGGGATTGCAGTGTTTCAGACTTTATACTGGAGTCTGGTAGGCTCACATGTAAGGATACATGTGAAATCAATGACTGTCTCTCTCCCCTGATCTGCCAATAGCCAACAGTTGAGCAGTATGGGGGCGGGCCCATTGACTTCCCCTCTGTTCCTTCCTGTGCTGATGAGGGTTCCAGTCTTGTGCAGGTAGCTGTAGACTTGGGACATAGAGCACAGTTGCCTTGGCTGTGTATGACCACAATATTGCATTTCCATTCCTTCTTCTCATCCATGGCTCCTGCACTCTTTCTACTCATAGTCCACAATGCTCTGCGTTATAGAGGGTGTGCTATAGGTGGCCTGCTTGTGGTTAAGCACTTGAGTGTTCCTTAGTCTTGTACTGTGAGTAGCCATGAATCTCTGCATTCACCACAACTCACCACAGAGGGGTCCTTTCTGGGTCATGCTGGCTGTATCATTTGTCCATGGATACAATTATAAACATTCAGAGGATATTTTTGAATTACATCTCTTTAAACCACTTTAAAAAAATGCCCACCATAGGATATAAACCCTTGTCAGCTGCAGGCTTGATTGTTGGATTTACAGTACAAAAATAAAAGTTTCTTTTCAATGTCAGGATAAATGAAATGAATGGAAATTTAGATATAGAAAATTTAAAAACAGTAATTTAACAATGTATCCTTTTCCTAAGAGGTAGCAATTTTACATAAGCAATTGTTAAGAGGATAATCATTATACAAGCTAAGGCCAAGTGATTCTCCCAGAAGCCCCAGGATGAGGGATCAATGTCCTGATTTTGCAAGAACTCTTCACCAGTACATCTGTAATTCAACATACACAAAAGTCATGTCAAAGTTTATTCTGTAGATTCACTGCTACTTCCTTTTAAAACTCATAGTTTTAAACATGCCATTAAAAATGCTCCTTTAGAGCTGAGGGAGTTTGCAGCCCCATGGAGGGAGCAACAGTGTCAATTGGCCTGACCACCCTCCCATCCGCCCACCCCCATCCTCCTGGAGAATGGACCACCAACCAAAGAATACACATCGAGGGACCCATGGTTGGGACCACATATGTGGCAGAGGAGGTCCTTGTTGGCCATCAGGGGGAGGAGAGACCCTTGAGCCTGAGGGTGTTAGAGACCCCAGTAAAGGGGAATGTCAAGGTGGGAATACGGGAATGGGTGGGCAGGTGGGTGGGAGGTGGAATACCCTCATAGAGGTGGGGGAGGGGAAGGGGATAGGGGGTTTCCAAAGAGGAGACCTGGAAAGGGGAAAACATCGGAAATGTAAATGAAGTATCAAGAAGGAAAAAAAATAAAATAAAATATCACACAGAGTTAAAAAAAAAAAATGCTCCTTTATAATTAATGCATAATAGGCATGTTATGCTTACAATTTCTTATACGTTTCCCCAATCAGTCAAAACTACTTGAATCAGGTACTTCAGTGAATTTCAAAAACAATCCGTAGTGATGTAGCTACCACAACTACGGGAAAGCATAGAGGAAGTAGGCCCAATAAGTTTGGGGAGTTTTCAGAGTCCTATTGTGATCTAACTGTGTAGAGTTCATTTCTAAATCTACAATGCTGCTCTCTACAAAGGGCAAATGCATGGATCAAGTACTTCTATGCCTAAAGCAGAAAATCCCAGCTTTCTAATGACACAGATATTCCTAGGAGATAATGTTTTGTCAGCATTTTTGCTGCCCGAGTAGACAGTCAAGAACAAGAATAGAAGCCTGGAACTCTAGACCAGGGACCAGAGGAGATAAAGAGTTTCAGCCAGGAGTGAGTGAATTGCTGTCTGCTCCTGTACTAAAACTAAAGTGACAACCACAGCTGTTTAGCTACAGGACATCCCCAGAAGCACAGGTGACACACTGAGCCTGTGGTAGCAGTGGGAGCACAGCAGCATATGGGGGGTCGAGATTAAAATAAAAGCTGCTGCTAAGAATTCTATGCTGCCTGTGTCTCTCCATCCCTGTGTCTCTGTTCCCTTGTATCTGTTAGGATTTAGCAGATCAGAACTCTTCAGAAAGAGCAGATTTCTTCCTCTTGAAAGGACAAACCTATGAGGGGGAAGTCTGTGGATGACCTCCTCTGCTTTCCCTTTACAATCCATGTGCTCCTGACCAGAAACTGGTAAGGAAGTTGTATTAAAAAGAGCACAGGCCACACTAGGGGAGAGAAGATGTGAGAAGTAAGATCTCTCTCCAAACAGGTTTTCTTATCAGTAAATCAAATGCAAATTTTTCACTGATTTTCTTCATTATTAATTTTGAATATCGATGAGAAATATAACATATGACAAGATTTCTCTCTGTTTTATATATCAAAATTCAAATCATGAGAACAATTGTACAAAGTGAATGTATCGTAAGTTTAAAACGGATCAGTTTAATTTCATTAAAATCTGTTTCAATCTTAATAGCATTAGACAGAAAAGATATTTTTCAACATGCTGAAATGTGTTTTCCTTTCATTGAAGGACATATTCACTAATAGGACGTTTTACAAACAAACGAATACTCACACACAGATACACGGACACAGACACAAACACATACACACACACACACACACACACACACACACACAAACACACACACACACACACACACACATACACACACCAGTCTTTGATTTCTTGAAGTCTTCCAGAGTGTGAGGCAGAGAGAAGACCCTGAATTGCAGGCAAAGCTCAACGCATTTCACCCTTGCTGCCCTGACATTATCAGGGTCAGCTCATAGGTACCATACCCTATACATTTAGAAACTATATGGCTTTGCTAACCTATCAGAGCAGCCCATGATCAACTCAAATGGCCTGAAACAAGCAACTCTAATCCACAACCAAAACACCAAAACTCTTTTAAGAGGCCCCGAGAACCCTTTCTGCACATTATGTACCCCATGGAGAAGTTGGGTCAAGATACATGTCCTCTGGTTCACAGGGAGTCACTCCAGGGAATAGGCAAAGGACAGAGTGTTACCCCTGGACGGGCAGGTCCCTCTAAGTCTACTAATATTCTATGCCCCATTATGACACTGAATTTAAGCTTACATTACATAGTTCTGACATCTACTGACTTCTTCTGTGTTGTGTTCTGGACAGAAGTTTTGTCCCAGGAATTCATTGTGCTGCAAAGCCTGTAACACAAGCAGAAACAGGGAAAGGCAAAAAATTTTATACGTCCATAAATTTGCAAACAATAAACACAGCTATAACTTCAAGATCAATACTTACTGATATTTACAAAAAATTTTTAAACCAAAACCTCCACCAAGTTCACAGTCCGCAGAGCTAAGCAGTGGCTCCCACCACTGACTCCATAATCAGGTGGTTTAGGATTGAAATGATGATGCTTCCATTCAACTAATGGGTGAGTCTAATAACTACATCACCCCAGGTATCCTCCTCCTTGCACAATTCCATAACCCTGTCAACCCTATAGTGAAAACAATATGACTTATTTAATAAATGTTATTGATTCATAGTAAGAATATGTTCTTGTTGTTTTCATCAAAACTAGCTGTAATTATGGGAGGAAAAGTATATTAAGATACTCTCCATTGGAGAGAATGCCTGTGAAGCCACTATGGCCGTGGGTATTACATGGCTTCTGTTTCTTTTAATTTCCTGATATGATCTATACATCGTAGTCTCTGATCCTGTCATCATTTCCTTAGTGGGTAGAAACACAGTAGTACTTGTTTCATCACATTGACTATCATTACTCCTTGTTCTGAACTTTCTCTACACTTCAGTTCTCTCAAATAGCACATGACAGGGGAAAGGCACAGGTGACTCAATGGCCTTAGACAAAGTAAAACTAACAGAAAATTGTTCATCTTTTGCTTTTGTAAGGAAATTCCTGGGCAGGAGCTGGTTAGAGATTATTGCTGACAAAAGGACTTGAGTGGGATTCATTTCAGTTCCTACAAGTGGGGTACCCAAGTACAGAGACAGAGAGGACAGCTTACCCTAAATCCATAATGAGGGATGTTAAAGTACTGAATCCATGAGAGCTTAGGCGGGAAGTTTATGGAAAATAGTGATAGGCCTGAAAAAAACTATAAAGAGCAGAACCAAGAGTTAGAACCAGTCCTGTGACTAAAATTCTTGACATGCTCCTCCCTCTTCAAGAGACTTACTCCCTTCTGACAATTTCTGTTCAGACCAGCTTGTTAAAAAACATATTTCAGGGGGTGGAGAGAGGGTTCAGCGGTTAAAAAACATATTTCAGTTAACTCTAAAAAGAAGTTTTATTCTTTAGAAAGCCGAGGCTCTTTGTGGTTTTCAAATGTAGGATCTGCCAACATACTACGCAGAAGCCAAACCATAGACACTTACATTATATGAATAATGGCATGGAAATGATAAGCATCATTTAAACTTTAAATGAACCCATCCTATATATTTAAAATTATTTTTAGATTCCTTATAACATCCAATTTGGCTGGGAGCCTCCAGGCCCGGAGAGGGTAGTGGGAGGGTCACAGATTAGGACTCTGGTTGGTTTTAAAGTCTGAGGGTCTTTGAAAGTTCTAGATCTCTGTCTTTACTGAAATGCTGATGATAACTTCTAAATCTCTTAAAAAGTTTCTTGCTGCTGGTTCAGGTGATTGGCACCTGTAGCCTAACAGTGTGGGATTAAGTAATTTGGCCTTTGTTCTAGCTCAGTTGGAACTGTTAAGCTCTAACATTTGGCCTGCAGGAAGAAAAAGGGACAATTAGAAAACTAATTATAACCTTTATTACTAAATTGTAAAATGTTTCCTATGAAAGCTATCTAGGGAAAAGGGGAAAGATCCTAAGTAGGAAAAGAAAAATTCTTCTCTAAGCGTGGAAAGACAGAATATTCTAATAAGGGAAAAATTCTTCTCTCTTCTCTTTGTCCTCAGTACTTATACAACTTTCCAAATACATGATCACATGTTACAAAGTTCGTCACAAGTTCACACAAAAACTCAAATCAGAAATTGAAATAGAAGTTTACAAAAGAGAATGTTTGCATGCATATCCACTAGGAGTAATTATCTGGCTAAACATCCATCACCTGTCACAGCTCCACCTAGTCAGTGAAAGTTGAAAATCATAACTAAGTTATTAGTGAAGTTTTGTATAGATAAACCCAGTCATTCTTCTTTCCTAGTAACTATAATAAATCACTAGTTCCCTTTATATGACCTTTATACAACCTCTTGGAATGTGCTCAGAGTAGTAGAAAGTCTGGTTACTATCTAAGAGCAATTAACTGGTGATGCATGGGAGACTGGCAGAAGACTTATTGCAGTTTTGACTATCAGAAAAGGATCTAATAGCAGTCCTACTATAAAAGAGATTAATGATGATTTAATTTTAGGAATTCTTATAGGATCATCATTAAGATTTAACAAGTCATCTATTTGTCTATATAGCATCACTACAAAACCATACATCTTCATAGATCTGCTCCAAAGGGGAAAAGCATACTAGTAGCAGGAATCTGTCCTAAAATGAATTCTCTTATGGCCTTGCTCAATAAGAGTGAATCTATCTCAGATTATATAACAATCTGAAGCAGACCATCTCAGAAAAATCAACTGGTAGTATATTATTTTGTCCTGTTACGGCTCCTGACCCAATTTATTACCTGTACAGTTTTTAGTGCATAGCTCAGAGGATGGAGATATTCAGAACAGAAGTTTTGTTTCATATACTTTCAATATTTGATTGGTTGAATCTTTGACAATGATAGGACAACTATAGTGACTACTCGAATACAATTGTTGCCGTCTAGGAATACATACTGGAAAAACACTGTGCCTGCCTCATATTATGTCATCTTTACACAAGCAAAATTCACTGAAAAGGACACAACATCAATTAAGAAAATGTCTCTATACAATCAACTGTAGGCAAGCCAGTGTGGCATTTAGTTCATTAGTGACTGATGTGGGAGGGCCCTGCTCATTGTGGGTGAGACGACTCTTGGTCTGGTGGTCCTGAGTTCTATAAGAAAGCAGGTTGAGAGAGTCATTAATGCAAGCCAGTAAGCAACACTTCTCCATGGCCTACATCATCCCCTGCCTTCAGGATCTGGCCTGTTTGAGTTCCTGTGCTGCCTCCTTCAATAGTGAACAGTTATGTGGAAGCATAAGCCAAGTAAATCTTTTCCTCCACAACTTGATTTTGGTTATCACATTTCATTAAGGCATTAGTAATCCTATCTAGGATGAACTTTAACATCATTTACCCACTTCTACTTCTAAGGATCACTAAGTCCTGTTATTTATAAGAGTGTTGACTCTCTATTCATGACTGTAGGAGTAATTTGGGATTCAATTAAAATACAACCTTAAGACAACGTCAAGCCTAAACTGATCATGTACACAGTGTGTAGATTATCTCACATTTTAAAAACCTACCAAATTCACCTGAAAGCACACTGAACAAGAACAAACTGCACCCAATACCTTGTGCTTCATTTCAAGCCCTAGACCACTGCAGGCTTTCCCAGAGGACTGTAGTACCAGGGACAACCAGGTAAGGCTCTTTCTGATGACTTTGCCCAACACATTCCCCTAAAACACACTCATCAGCCTTAACTGCCTGCCATCCCCTGGACTCCATTTTTCAACCTACAACCTTGCCAGCTTTTCTGGAGTTCCAGAGGTACTAGGAACCATAGGCCATGGCTGGTACTAGGAACTCCAAAGACAAGGTTAGCACCCAAAACATTGCAGGTCATGAAGACTATGCAGGACACAAAACCCCATAGGGAGACACCCTACTGTACCTGAAGACTAGCTAATCACTAGAACCTCAGGCCACTCAGGCCAGGACACAGAAAGGAAACAGAAACAAAAGGTTGGTGGGAACTATCCAAAACCTACCCATTGAACGAAGATAAGCTCTTGACTCAGCATCTAAACCAGTAGCTGCAAAACCCAGATTGCTAAAGGCCAGTATAATAACACAATCAACAACTGCCAGGGCCATATGGCACCACCAGAGCCCATCTACCCTACTGCAGCAAGGCCTGGATATGCTAACAGAGCTGAAGCACAAGAAAATGACCTTAAATCCAATCTTATGATGATAGAGTTCTTTAAAGAGGAAATGAATAAGTCCCTTAAAGAAATACAAGAAAGTACAATCAAATAGGTGAAGGAAATAAATAAAAGTATTCAAGACATGAAAATACATATAAAAGTAATAAGGAAAGCACAAATTGAGAGCCCGTGGCCTTCCTAGGGGAACCTTTCCCAGCACTGATAGAAGGGAAGAGTTCGAGGTTCTTGCTGACAAGGCAGAAATTCCTCCTATCGCATAATAGTCAAAACACCAAATGCACAAAACAAAAAAGAATATTGAATGCAGTAAGGGGGAAAGGTCAAGTAACATATCAAGGCAGAACTATCAGAATTCCACAAGGCTTCTCACCAGAGACTATGAAAGCTAGAAGATCCTAGGCAGATCTCATACAGACCCTGAGAGAACACAACTACCAGCCTAGGCTGCTATACCCAGCAAAACTCTCAATTACCATAGATGGTGAAACCAAGATATTCTATGACAAAACCAAAGTTACACAATATCTTCCACAAATCCATCCCTACAAAGGATAATAGATGGAAAACACCAACACAAGGAGGGAAACTGCACACTAGAAAAAGCAAGAAAGGAATCTTCATTCAACTAATCCAAAAGAAGCTAGCCACACAAACATAAAAATAACATCGAAAATAACAGGAAGCAGCAATCACTATTCCTTAATATCTCTTAACATCAATGAACTCAATTCTCCCAATAAAAAGACATCAACTAACAGACTGGATACATAAATAGGGCCCAGCATTTTACTACATACAGGAAATGCACCTCAGTGTCAAAGGCACTACCTCAGAGTGAAGGGCTGGAAAAACATTTTCCAAGCTAATGGTCCCAAGAATCAAGCTGGAGTAGCCATTCTAATACAGGATAAAATTGACTTTCAACCAAAAGTCATCAAAAAATATAAGGAAGGACTCTCAATTCTGAATATCTATGCTCCAAATGCAAGGGCACCCACATTCATAAAAGAAATTTTACTAAAGCTCAAAGCACACATTGCACCTCACACAATAATAGTAGGAAACTTCAACACCGCACTCTCATCAATGGACAGATCTTGGAAACACAAACTAAACAGAGACACGGTGAAACTGACAGAAGTTATGGACCAAATGGATTTAATAGATATGTATAGAACATTTCATCCTAAATCAAAAGAATATACCTTTTTCTCAGCACCTCATGGTACCTTCTCCAAAACTGACCAGATAATCAGTCACAAAACAAGCCTCAACATATATAAGAAGATTGGAATAATCCCATGCCTCCTATCAGATCACTACAGATTATTGCTGGTCTTCAATAGCAACAAAGACAACAGAAAGCCCACATAAACTTGGAAGCTGAACAACACTCTACTCAATGATAACGTGGTCAAGGAAGAAAAAAGAATGAAATTAAATACTTCCTAGAATTTAATGAAAATGAAGGCACAACATACCAACACTTATGGGACAATGAAAGTAGTGCTAAGAGGAAAATGCATAGCTCTGAGTGCCTCCAAAAAGAAACTGGAGAGAGCATATAAAAGCAGCTTAACAGCACACTTGAAAGCTCTAGAATAAAGACAAGCTAATACACCCAAGAGGACTAGACAGCAGGAAATAATAAAACTCAGGGCTGAAATCAACCAAGTAGAAACAAAAAGTACTATACAAAGAATCAATAAAACCAGGAGCTGATTCTTTGGGAAAATCAAAAGATAGGTAAAACTTTAGCAAGACTAACCAGAGGGCACAGAGACAGTATCCAAATTAACAAAATCAGAAATGAAAAGGGAGATATAATAACAAATCTGAGGAAATTCAAAAAATCATCAGATCCTATACAAAAGCCTATACTCAAAAAAAATTGGAAAATCTGGATGAAATGGACAATTTTCTAGAAAAATACCCAATGTCAAAGTCAAATCAGGATCAGATAAACCATTTAAACACACCCATAAACCCTAAAGAAATACAAGCAGTCATTAAAAGTCCCCCAACCAAAAAAATGCCAGGACCAGATTGGTTTTTAGTGCAGAATTCTATCAGCCTTTCAAAAAGATCTAATTCCAATACTCTTCAAACTAATCCACAAACAAGAAACAGAAGGAACACTACCCAATTCATTCTATGAGGCCACAATTACACTGATACCGAAACCTCACAAAGGCCCAACAAAGAAAGAAAACGTCAGACCAATTTCCCTTATGAATATTCATGCAAAATACCTAATAAAATTCTTGCAAACTGAATCCAAGAACACATCAAAAAGATCATTCACCACCATCAAGTAGGCTTCATCCCAGGGATGCAGGGATGGTTCAATACTTGGAAATCCACTACATAAAGAAAATCAAATAAAAAACCACATAGTCATTTCATTAGATGCTGAAAAAGCATTTGACAAAATTCAACATCCCTTCATGATAAAAGTCTTGGAAAGATCAGGAATTCAAGGCCCATACCTAAACATAGTAAAAGCAATATACAGCAAACCAGTAGCCAACATCAAACTAAAGGAGAGAAAATTGAAGCAATCCCACTAAAATCAGGGACTAGACAAGGCTGCCCTCTCACTCCCTATCTGTTCAATATAGTACTTGAAGTTCTAGCTAGAACCATTAGACAACAAAAGGAGGTCAAAGGGATACCAATTGGAAAGGAAGAAATCAAAATATCACTATCTGCAGACGATATGATCGTATACTTAAGTGACCCCCATAACTCCACCAGAGAACTCCTACAGCTGATAAAAAAAAAACTTCAGCAAAGTGGCTGGATATAAAATTTACTCAAACAAATCAGTAGCCTTCCTATACTCAAAGGATAAACAGGCTGAGAAAGAAATTATAGAAATGACATCATTCACAATAGTCACAAACAATATAAAGTATCTTGGTGTGACTCTAACCAAGTGAAAGATCTGTATGACAAGAATTTTAAGTCTCTGAAGAAAGAAATGGAAGACCTCAAAGGATCAAAAGATTGCCCGTGCTTGTGGATTGGCAGGATTAATATAGTAAAAATGACCACCTTGTCAAAAGCAATCTACAGATTCAATGCAATCCCCATCAAAATTCCAACTCAATTCTTCATAGACTTAGAAAGAACAATTCTAAAATTCACTTGGAATAGCAAAAAACAAAAAACAAAACAGGATAGCAAAAACTTTTCTAAACACTAAAAGAACTTCTAGGGGAATCAGCATCCCTGACCTCAAGCTGTACTAAAGAGCAATAGTGATAAAAACTGCATGGTATTGATACAGTGACAGGCAGGTAGATCAATGAAATAGAATTGAAGACCCAAAAATGAACCCACACACCTACAGTCATTTGATATTTGACAAGGGAGTTAAAACCATCCAGTGGAAAAAAGACAACATTTTCAACAAATGGTGCTGGTTCAACTGGCAGTCAACATGTAGAAGAATGCAAATTGATCCATTCCTATCTCCCTGTACAAAGCTCAAGTCCAAGTGGATCAAGGACCTCCACATAAAACCAGATACACTGACTGAAATAGAAGAGTAGGTGGGTAAAAGTCTCGAACACCTGGGCACAGAGGAAAAGTTCCTGAACAGAACACCAATGGCTTATGCTCTAAGATCAAGAATCGAAAAGTGGTACCTCATAAAATTACAAAGCTTCTGTAAGGCAAAGGACACTGTCAATAGCACAAAATGGCAACCAACAGATTGGGAAAAGATCTTTACCAATCCTACATCCAATAGAGGGCTAATATCCAATATTTACAATGAACTCAAGAAGTTTGACTCCAGAGAACCAAATAACCCTGTTAAAAACTGGGGAACAGAGCTAAACAGAGAATTCTCAACTGAGGATACTCAAAGGGCTGAGATGCACCTAAATGTTCAACATCCTTACTCATCAGAGAAATGCAAATCAAAACAACCCTGAGATTCATCTTCATACCAGTCAGAATGTCTAAGATCAAAAACTCAGGTGACAGCAGATGCTGGCGAGGATGTGGGAAAGAGGAACACTCCTCCATTGCTGGTGGGATTGCAAGTTGATACAACCACTCTGGAAATCAGTTTAGCAGATCCTGAGGAAATTGGACAGAATACTACCTGAGGACCCAGCTACACCACTCTTGGGAATATACCCAGAAGATTTTCCAACATGTAATAAGAACACATGCTCTACTATGTTCATAGCAGCCATATTTATATTAGCCAGAAGCTGGAAACAAACCAAATATCCCTCAACAGTAGAATGGATATAGAAAATGTGGTACATTTACACAATGGAATACTACTCAGCTATTAAAAACATTGACTTCATGAAATTGACAGGCAAATGGATGGAACTTGAAAATATCATCCTGAGTAAGTTGACTTAGTCACAAAAGAACTAACACAGTATGTACTCACTGATAAGTGTATATTAGCCCAAAAGTTTGGAATACCCAAGATTCAATTCACAGACCTTATGAAAACCAAGAAGAAGGAAGACCAAAATGTGGATGCTTCAGCGCTTCTTAGAAGGATGAACAAAATACTCACAGGAGGCAATATTGAGACAAAGGGTGGAGCAAAGACTCAAGGAAAGGCTATCCAGAGACTGCCCCACCTGGGGATACATCCTTTATATAGCCAACAAACCCAGATGTTCTTGTGGATGCTGGGAAGTGCTTGCTGATGGAAGCATGATAAGCTGTCTCCAGAGAGGCTCAGGCAGAGCCTGACAAATACAGAGGCGGATGCTTACAGCCAACCATTGGACTGATCATAGGGTCCCAGACAGAGGAATTGGAGAAGGGACTGAAGGAACTGTGGGAGTTTGCATCTCCATGGAGGGAGCAACAGTGTCAACTGGCCAGACCCTCTGGTGCTCTCAGAGACTGGACCACCAACCAAAGAATACACATGGAGTGACCCATGGTGCTGCCTACATATGTGGCAGAGGAGGCTATCAGTGGGAGGAGAGGCCCTTGAGCCTGAGGTGTTAGATGCCCCAGTGTAGGGGAATGCTAGGGAGGGAAGACAAGAATAGGTGTGCCGAGATTTGCAGCCTTCTTATTAGCCTGAGTGAAGCCATTTTCTATTAAAGTTAGGCTTGGAAATAACAGTAGGCCAAGGGTGCTGTTTTCTGAGCTTCAGCATTTTGTTTAGGTTCTGTCTCTCAAGAGATCGATTCTTTCCCACATCAGGGTAACTCCTTTGAGGTTAGGTGGCTGGCAGAATACAGGTGGTTGCCTTGGTAACATGTCAATGTCCTTGCGGCTAGGAGTCTGTAACTCCTTGGAATTTTCCCATCCCTGCTGCTTTGTCTAAGTCTTGGATATATTGTTTAACATTTCTTCATCTTTTTATTATAAATTGATGGTGAAGAAATTAGAGTTTGGAGCTTGGACAGAGAGACTCTGTCTTGCTCCCAAGTATCTCTGTCTTTTGTCTCTTTTTTTCATCCATCAGTTCCCTCCTCAGGACAATGCCGAAGACCCCGCAGGTCGGGGCATGGGTGGGTGGGTGGGGAAATATTGTTGGGAGCAAAACCCATGAGATGCCAAGAGCCAAACCCATGAAATTACCCGCTGTCAGTTAAGGTGCAAGGTTAGAAAGGACAGGGCGTCTGCGGTCTCGGGTCCCAGAAATTGAAATAACGGCTGGTATTTCCTGAAAATTGGTTATGGTAGTGGGTTGGCCTCGGGCTATGTGTAACCTTCCCCCCTGCCTGTCTTTTTAAACTGCTGTCTTGAAATAATCTTCGAGAGCTTGATCAGAATATAGACTTGCTCTCCTTCTTCGAGTCTCCTGTTCCCCATTCTTTTGCCCCCTCCCCAGGTTCCTGTGGAACCACCGCAGGCTGGGGCAAAATATCATATCCAATTTTATGGTGAAACCAAAGTTCATTTAAGGTGAAGGCAAGATTTGGTTATGGATGGAAAAGCCAAACAACTTCAAGCTGGTGAAGCAAGATAGGAATGGGAGGAGGAAGCCCTGCAGAAGATGCCCAAGGAGCTGCACATGAGGACACTCAGCGATGAAAGTACACAGATTTGATCAATGTTGCCTTAGATCTAATTTCTTTAGTAAAGGTCCGAATTGTTGTGGATACATATGAAATTTGGGAGGCAAACAACTCGTCATAGCAGAAGCAGACAGTGAAAAGGAAATGGACAGGCTGGAAAGGAACAGGAGTGACAGCATTAGGGAAAGCTGTGGTTTGGGCCAGCTCACCCTACACAAAGGCCAGATTATTACATAGAATGTCAGGCTACTTCTAGGAGATACTGTAATATCACAATTTCTTGCATACTCCTTTTGAAGTTTTCCCCCACATGACCTTTTTTGAAGAAAATCAGCCAGACAGAGCATGTTTTTGAAATCTCAATTTATTATGCTTTTGTAATATGATCCCAACGAAAGTCTTCTAAGAGTTCACTAGAAATAGGATGTTCCTGCCCCTAGAGGTAGACTGCTGTGTCACAAGTGTCAGCAGGTGTCAGAGAGGAGAAAGGCTACGCCTATTCTCAGTGTACTGACTTGTGAACATCTCAATGACAGGTAGCCTAACACTCCCTGAAAAAAGCAAGCTTGACTGACGGCCAGCAGCTTCCGGCGACGGCCGGAAACCTCAGCTTGGGCCACAGGGCC
>CM052712.1:85025474-85045496 GCA_028551405.1 Uromys caudimaculatus
TTTGGGCCTGAGGGTGCTAGTGGCCCCAGTAAAAGGGAATGTCAAGGTGGGAATATGGGAATGGGTGGGCGGGTAGGTGGGAGGAGGAATTCCCTCACAGAGGCGGGGAGGGGGAGGGGACACGGGGGTTCCAAAGAAAAGGGGAATCATCGGAAATGTAAATAAAATATCAAAAAAAAAAAAAAAGAAATAATTGATCATTGAGTCCATACCAAAGTGAGAAGAAAGCAAAGCTAATGAATACCTGAGTCAAATAATAGAATGAAAGCCACTTTCTTTTAGGAGGTAGAAACTTGTGGCATTTATCATGGCCAATTTGATTTTACTTCAATTATATAAAGCAAAAACTGTGCAAAATTAAGCACACTGGATTAAGAATCAACAGATGTAGAGCCAGTCCTCCTACATCTGTACTAGTGAACTACAAGACCTACTAGATCACTTATCCACTTTGTGTCTGCTGCCTGTGGATCTATATATAGAACTCTCAGCTACCTGTCCAGCATCATGTCTGCCTGCACACTGCCATAATTTCTACCGTAATGGCTATGAACTAAACCTCTGAACTATAAGCAAGCTCCGATTAAATAATTTCCTTTATAAAAAAAAAAAAAAAAAGAAAAAAGCAAGCTTGAGATGAACATCAGTTGGGTGCTGTGCATGTTTGGACAGGTTCCCAGGTCGGGAGTGAACTGGAGATTATGAGAACGCATCCTGGGACTGTGGGCCCTGGGCAGGAGTGAGCCTGATACAGATGGCCCTGGAGTGGGGCCATGTGAGCATGACAGGGCAGGAGCAAGCTAAAGAGGACAACCAGTTTATTGCTATGGGGCCCAGATAGGGAGCCTGCCTGAGACAACCACAAGTCCAATGATGCACTGGCCTGGGGAGGGGGCAGACCATGCCCAAGATGACTTCTGCCTGTTGTCATAATGCATGGATGGGGCATAGCATCTCTGAGACAAGTCCTGAGATTGCCCTGGACACTCAGAGTCCCTGGGCACAACTAAGATGAGCAAGTAAGTAGTGGAGAAATGTAAGAGAAAAAGAAAGAAAAGGATGTGGGCACAATGAAGAGGTGCAGAATTGGAGGCTTGAGGGTAGTGAGGAGCAGCCTGATGTGAGCAGGCAGTGATGCCACCTGGGACCATAGTGGGGCCAACAAGGACCACATCTGCACCCATGTTCTTGCTGTAGGAAGGAGTCTATTACCACCAAAGCCAGGTGGGGGTTTCTGGTCTGGACTGCCACCTAGGGACATGGAAGCTGTAAAGGACTGACCCCACTCCTCACCCAGGCATCTTGACAGAGCTGGTTCTGGAGGTTGGAGCACAGGTGAAGTGACCCCACCCGTATCCAGCTGCAGTATTTGGAAGAGTAGCAGCACTGTGTGTTCCAAGAGTTAGGAGTGAGCTGGCCCCAATGGTATGAGCTTGGGAGAGCTGGCTCTGCCACTCATCTCCTATGATGTGGCATAGATGAGGGAGAGCTACCCTCCTCCTTACTCACCCCTCACCACTTGCAACAGGTAGTAGCCTTGGCCCAGGAGTCACTGGAGCAGGAGAGTTGACCTTGCCCTTCACCTGCCCAGCAGTTAGGAGGTCAAGCCATGCACTTTGCCTGGGCAGCACAATAGAGCTGACCCTGGAGAAAGAGCAAGGGGATAGCCTGCCCCCAGGGCATGGGAGGGTTGACTCTGCAGTTGTGTACTATGTGGTGACTCAGATAAGGGAGACATGCCCTCTTCCCCTCCCTGGTTCTTCACCATCTATGACAGGTGGGAGAGATGTCCCAGGTTATGAGAGTGGGAGAACTGTCCTGGTCCCTCACCACTTGCAACACACAGGAGAGAGAACAAGAACCTTACCTCAGCAGCAGGGTAGAAATGGCCCTGGTGATCCTGAAGACATGAGAGCTGTTGGGCTAACCCCAGCCCTGATACCTCTCAGACCCAGATCCAGGGCATTGCATTGGGCCACATCAACATCTAACCCATCAATGCACTGCTTGAGTGCATGAAGGGGCCAGTCCTAGCCAATACTACAGGATCTCCATGACACAGGGCAATAGCAAGGTATCAAAGAGGCATCCCAGTGAGGTTCTAGTATTAACAGTGTAGTAGAAGCCAGAGGCCTTGTACCAGACCTTGTAGCAGTCATTACAATGACTATTTGCAAGCAAAGAATTGTGGACAAAAGGGTATGATGTGAGACAAACTGTGACACACTACAGCTTCCACAATA
The DNA here is from genome assembly GCA_028551405.1 of Uromys caudimaculatus. Lineage (NCBI taxonomy): Eukaryota > Metazoa > Chordata > Mammalia > Rodentia > Muridae > Uromys > Uromys caudimaculatus. Next base: position 85,027,718 of record CM052712.1, read on the forward strand.
CAGTTTTTTTTCTCTGTTGGAAGGGCACTTTGCAAAGGAGGAGGGGGAGATGAGTGGGATTGGGGTGAAATTTACAAAGAACAATAAAAAGGTTTTGGGTTGTTTTTTTTTTTTTTTTTTTTTTTTTTTTTTTTTTGGACTTTAAAAAGGACATGTTAACTACATCATAGTACAGACATTAGAGCAATAGTGACCAAAGCCAAAAGGAAGACAACACCTTCTCTACTACAGACCATAATAAGCTTTAGCATGTCTTCAATTCCCAAGTACTGACTTATCAAGCAGGTTACATGTCCAAGAAGAAACACAAGAAAATGTTTCTCTTAGAAAAACACAGTTCACACTCACCAGCATGAACATAAAGTAGATGGTTATGAGTGTTGTTGGTAGAGCAGCTGTATTCTCTCCAGCTCCTAAAGACAGAGACAGGGAACTGGCAGCAGAAGCCAACATCATGACAGTACACACTGTAGTGAAGATACCCTTCACACCTGTTTTCATTCCTTAGAAAGAAAAAAGGGGGTCAATTTAGCTACCTAAGTCCAGGCAATGCTATATTTTATCATCAAATTGTACATTTGAATCCTCAAAGAGACTAATCACAATTTTACAGCCACGTGGCTACTCTGAGTTTCCAATTTTAATGCTTCTTCTATGTCACTACATAAATTTGTCATATAATTTTTTGTAAAGATTGTTCTATTTATATATGTGTGTGTTTGTATGTGTGTGTGTGTGTGTGTGTGTGTGTGTGTGTGTGTGTGTGTGTGTGTGTGTCTGTTTGAATGTATACCATATGTGTTCAGTCACTTGTGGAAGCCAGAAGAGAGCATCAGAGCTTCTACAGCTGTAGTTGCAGGCAGCTGAAGGCTGACCATGATGTGTGTGCTGGGATCCAGATCTGGGGAGCCTGGAAAAGCAACGGCTGCTCTTAACCAATGAGCCATCTCTCTAGTCCCTTCATTTGCCTTTACTTTTATGTTTGCCAGAAAGTAACTTTTCATATAATAGTTGTCTTCATTTGTACATCATTAAGAACAATTTATGAGATTCTGACCTGGAGAGCCACAGGCGACGCAAGTATCCAAAATTCTACTGCCTTCTCTCATAGGAGAATCACCAACAGACAATGTTTATTCCCATGTTTATTGTAATTGCATTAATAAAGAAATTGGGATCAGGATTGAGCTGGTTTGTTTTGATCAATTTAATGCAAGTCGAGGAAGGGAAGAGGGAACCTCATTAATAAAATTCTCAGATGAGATTGGCCTGTGGGAACATTTCCTTGATGAATCACTAATGTGGGAGGTGTAAGACAACTATGTATGATGACACCTCTGGGCAGGGAGTCCTGGGTTCCATAAGAAATCAGGATGAGCAAGCCTTTAGGAGCAAGACAGGAAGAAGCAGCACTCCCCTATGAACTCTGCTTCAGCTCCTGCCTCGGGGTCCTGGCTTGAGCTCCTGCCCTGACTTTTCTTTTTGATATATACTGAGCTATAAGATGAGATAAACTCTTTCCTCCAGAGATGTTCCTGGTCATGATGACCAACACAAAAATAGAAACCTAATGAAGGCACAGATTAAACAAGCCTGCTGTGGTTTTAATATGTAGAGTACAGGAGGGCGCCTCCAACTTTATCTTCCCTAGGAAATCATGCAACAGCTGTGGAGGAGGGCAGTAAGTTTCATAAGTTGATTCATAATCTTTATGGAGCTGATGGATGAGTAGTACATAGTCATGTGATTTTATAATATTCACAGGAAAACAAGTTGTGGTCTGGGGTAGCTGAATTTCATGCCTAATTATGTATAAAGGTTATTATTATTATTATTATTATTATTGCATTATAAACATGAGTACAGCTGTTCATGTGCAATAGTGTGCAAGTTCCATGGTGTGCATGTGCCATGGTATGCATTTGCCATAGTGTGCATATGCCGTGGTGTTCATGTGTCATGGTTTGCTTGTGCCGTGGTTTGCACGTGTCAATGGGTGCATTTATCATGGTTTTCATGAGACATGGTGTGCATCTATCATGGTGTGCATGTGTGACGGTGTACATGCATCATGATGAAGGATGACTTTCTGGAGTGATTCTCTCTTCCACTTTGGATTCTGAGGATCAAATTAGGATTGTCAGGCTAGCAAGAGAAGCACATTTGTCCATAATCCATCCCATGACCTAAATGACTGACTCTAGATGATAAATCTCTTCCTTATAAAACCAAGTCTAAGCTTTGTCAGTACTCGTTTTTAAAAGATATGTGTCTGTGCTTGTGTCTGTGTATGAGTGGCAGTGTGTGTATGTGTAAGTGTGTGTGTGTGTGTGTGTGTGTGTGTGTGTGTGTGACTGTATATGTGTGCTATTGTGTGTATACATGTATGTGTGTATTTATCTCTCTGTGTGGATGTGGATGTGAGTGTGTATGTATGTGTGGGTGACTGTGTGTATTTGAGTGCATGTGTCTTTATCTGTGAGTGTGTGTGTGTGTGTGTGTGTGTGTGTGTGTGTGTGTGTGTGTGTGTGTGAAAAATATTCTAAAGAGTCTAGGATGAAGCATAACTATAATGCACAAATGACTATGTGCATATATTCTAAATAACTATTTATAACTTCAATGGACCCCAAATTCAATGTCTTCTCTTTGTAAGATGGCAGAGCAACACAATATGTATATTTAAAATTTTTTACATAAATATACATAATTATGAGATACTATTTGCTTTTCCAATTCTTATTTACATTTAGAGACAAATACAGAAACACAGAGAAAATATACATCTGGGTTAGAGACATGTCTCAGTGTTTCTGGGCATTCTTGCAGAAGCCTTAGATTCAGCTCAGCTCCCAACACCCACATGATGGTAAACATTCTCATTTACTTCCAGGTACAGGGCTTCTGACATCTTCTTGTGGCATTCCATGCACTAAATTCTGTTAGTAGGGACATACACACACACATGCATGTGCACAAGTGCATACACACACACACACACACACACACACACACACGCACACACACGCACACGCACATGCGCACACGCGCGCACAGAAACACACAGGCAAAAAGTCAAATAAAGCAAGTATTTTAAAGTAGATATGGATAGATATCTAAATTATTTTGCTCTATTGGCACTGCTTCAAATGTGTTGTGTTATTTCTCCATTCTTTGTTATGTACAAAATCTCTCAGTAAGAACATAGTTTCATAAACAGCGTTTGGCGTTCTTTTGTTAAGGAGTCTTAGAGACCGTACTCACATTGATCATCTGTTTTAGATTGCACACAGTGGAGATGTACTTTTCTACTATAAGGCTTGTCACAGTTGTACAAACCAAAGCTTGATCATCCAAGCCTAAAGACATATTCTATGGTTTTGTTACTTACCTGCTATGACATATGTTATAAGAGTAAATATAGCACTTGGCAATAGCCTCCTGGGTATTAGCTCGGCCAGCAATTTCCCAAAGAAATAGGATGACACTCTGTAGTATCCACTGTCATGCTCATGTCTACAGAAACAAAAGGCTTCATTATACATCCTTAGACTAGTCCAGCAAGCGCAGGTGAGACACTGACTGCTGATACCACAGGGAGCCTATGAAGACAGCGTCCCTGTGCTCCAGGCCGACTCCCATACACCTCCCCATCTTAGAACCAGCATCCCTAGGCCATTCTCACTATGACTCCAATCAGAGAAATCCACTGTGTGGTCCAATAGGCCACAGAACAGCCCCTACAGGGAGACAGTCCAATGTTCCCACTCTCCTTAGAGACTCTGCTCCTCTGAGGCTTGCTCCCTGAGATACTTCAGCTCTTAGTACTTCACTTAAGACAGTAGTCATGGTGACTCCTCTTATCTCCTTGGTATGAAGAAGGTGACATTGACCCTCTGAGGTCACCCCACAGCCACTTTGTCCTTCTCTTCTGCATCTCTCACTTTAGGGTAGCCTTCTTCCTTCAATAATCTCACATTACAAAGATGAATCCTTACCAGCTACCACACCTAGTCCTTCCCCTTCCTGGCACCTATCCCTAAGCCATTCCAAACTCCAAACTCTTACCCTGCCAGTGTCTTCATTGCTTCCTGATTTGATTTGATTTGATTTTTGAGAAAGGACCACTAGTGCAGGCTGGCCTCAAACTCCCATATGTAGCAAAACTGACCATCCTCCTGCCCCACCCTCAAGTGTTGGGATTATAGGAATGTCTCCCTGCTGAGGTTTATGTGGTACTGTGAATCTACCCCAGGGTTTGATGTGTGCTAAGCATGCATTGTACCAACTGAGTTATGCCCTCGGCTGCTCTCTGATCATTCTTTCCTTGACACACACTTGTAGGCAAATCTTGCCCAGCTTTGAAAGCAGTGAATCCTAAGCATAAGGCACCAGGGAAGTCTTCTTCCATGTTTGAAAAGCACGTGAGCTTAGATAGCTGCTCACTACTGAGCATCTGCTGGTTCTTTCCAGCCTTTCACCCAAGGGAGCTACACACCCTCATTCTTGTGCAGCTTTACCTCTCTGACTCCAGTTTCCTGTCAACCCACTACATTTAAGCTCTATCAAAAACCTGACATCTTTTTTTGGGGGGAGGGCACATGAATGAACTGTGATTTTCATCCTCCTACTGTTGCTTTGTCTTCAGCACTGAGACCTGGTGACCACAACTCAACTTTAAAATTTCACTGAGCTGCAGATACCTCAGTGTTGTAGAAAATTTTAATCCCACTGTTGGAGTTTCTACTCCATCTTTGATTATATAGCTCCTGAATAAAAGATTTACAACTTTTATTATTTATAATAAGCCTTAAACAGCACAAGAGCTGGGTAGATACCTACCCTATATGCTGTTAGAATTTACTTTTGTATCAATAGGCCCAAGTTATTATTTACAATGTTTTATTTGGGCTGCTTGCAACTCCAATTGGCCAGCCCTCAGGGCCATGTTGCTATGACTCACCTAACCCAAGGCATCTCTCTCTTTTTCTTCACCTTCTTCTCCCCCTCATAGTTTTCCTCAGACATCCAAGCCAGGGAATGCTAAACCCCACCCATGTCTCTTGTGCCCAACTATTGGCTGTAGGCATCTTTATTTACCAGGCAGAAATAACTTGCAGCAAGGTAACATAGGGTCACTTGGGTCTATGTGAGGATTCGCTCTTCTCTGGTGCAACTGTGTCTTGGGGGGGAGGGGGGCTGCAATTAGCATTACAATACGTAGCAAAAGACCAAACCTCAACATCCTCTGCTCTTGAGAAATGCTCAACACCATTTCTTCAGTTAATATTAGTAATCTCTATACATACTTCAAAACAAGTGGTGCCACGTGATGAATATAAGAATTCAAACTTGTTTACTTTTCAACTAAACAAATAAGGAAAATAAAATCATATTGGTAATTTATGAGATAGGCCCAACTACCAATGTTATCAACTTTATCACCAGCTGCTGATGCCTGGTGCCTCATATGGCTACTCACAGAAAGTGATTCCTGTCAAACAGGAAGAGCTCCCCTGCCGACACACTTAAAATACACTCAAAGCCTGTGAGAAAAAAGAGCAGTCCGGCTCTGTGAGGAGAGAATGGAAGCAAAAGAACAGACAAATTCAACATTAGGAAGGGTTTCCCCCCCCCCCCCACTCCCACAGAGTTTGTTTAGAAGAAGACATAATTCCATGTTCAAACAGTCCAACTTCTTTTAAAACATGATAAGAGAGGAAGTAAAAACTACAAATTAAGAGTATTTCACAATTTCTAAAAGCCAGTGTAGAAACAGATAATACAGTGCTTCTTTGTGTCTGCATTTTCCAAGAACATTGCCACTTCTGGATTTTTGGTCTTTATTTCTGAATGCAGTGGTGTAAGTCTCCTCACTACCCTGGCAGTTGCCACTGTCAGCCATGCTGCCTGGAGGTGAATTGCTTTATAATCCGCACATTTGTCTTTCTGGGCTTGAATTATGACTTTACTCTGCATGCTGAATGTAGAGTCTACGCTATCTATGTGACCTATGCTGTGCAGTGTAGAGACATACCCTCTACAAAGGCATAAACCAAGTCCTAGCAGGACTGGAAAGTGTTCAGACTGTGGACTTCAGAAAAGAAGAAAGGAGGACACCCTTGAAAGAGTTTAACAATTGTCTCTCTGCAGACTCAGAGCCAATCTACACAGGAGCAAACTCATAGAAGAACTCTTTATGTTTCTTTCTATCAAAACTAATTGTTTTTTCCACATATCAAACAGATTTGTGGGGCTGGGCACATGGCCTGTTCAGCAGTGTCTGCCATGCAACCACAAGGACCTAAGTTCAGAGCTAGAACCCATGTAAAAGTCAGGCACATACCTGTACTACACAGATAAAGGATACAGAGAAAAATCTAGCCTCAAACTCCAGCCTAACATGCAGACACATGCATGTTGACCCACATGTTCATGTATACACACCCACAAAAAAACCACGGATGAATCTCAATACAAATGTGTACTTATAATGCACAACACTACACACTCACATACAAACACACACTTACTAACACATATATACTCATTGACCCATGCTGACACACACTCACATTCACACACACACACGCTCACACACATACACACCATCACAAAAACACTCAAACACACACTCACACACTCAGACACACTAGTATACACACGTACACTCACAAAACAGTCACAGTCAGCAGAATACAAAGGCAACTCACAGAAGGGGGAAATATGTGTGTGCATCAGGTATCTGGTGAGGGGTTCATATTTCAGAAACAAAAATAACTATAACTCAATAGCAAGGAAACATCCAAGGCCGGTGAGATGGTTAGGCAGGTAAGAAAACTGTGCCAAGCTCGATGGCCTGCAAGCCATCCCCGAAACCCACGTGGTAGAGGGATCAGCTCTTGTAAATTATCCTCTGCCTTCCACATGCCTGCTGTAGGCCATCGATGCCCACATACATTGTGGTTCTTTGAATATGCTTGGCCCAGGGAGTGACACTATTAGGAGGTGTCACTGTGGGTGTGAGCTTTGAGATCCTCTTCCTTGCTACATGAAAGGGAGTCTTCTGCTTATTCAGAATAAAATGTAGGACTCTCAGCTCCTCCAGCCCTATGTCTGCCTTAATTCTTTCATGCTTCCAGCCATGATGACAGTGGGCTGGACCTTAGAATCTGTAAGCTAGCCTGAATTAAGTGTTGTTCTTTGTAAGAGTTGCCTTGATCATGGTGTCTCTTTAAAGCAATGGAAACGCTGAGACACACATACACTCACTAAGTAAATAATAATGTAATGGAAAGAAACTTTGTAATGAAAAGGAACTATTCCAATTTAAAATGGGAAAATGGGTTCTACAAACAATTCATATAACATCCAATGGATTCTTATTTATTTTCTCCTTAAGGTGCCTTGTTCAAAACAAGAAAGGATATGTTTGGGTGAGAATGTGGATATACTTGAGCTCTTGAGTTCTGGTGGTGAGAATATAAAATAGTACAGTGGAGTAGAGACAGGAGAGCAGTACCTCAAATAACACAATGGCCTTATGGTATGTCACCTCTAGCCCTCTATCTTAAGGACAAAATTCCAGGGCTAAAACACATGTATTTTACACTCAGCAGCATTGGTCATAGTAGCCAAAGGTAAGAGCAAACTGTATTTCCAGGCTCAGATGAATGAGAAGCTACAGCATGTGCACACAATGGACAATTATTCTGCCTTATAGAGCCCAAAAAATCCCCACACCCACCACACTTTGATGAGCCCTGAAGACATTACACTCTCAAGTCAACCAGAACAAACAAGAACCTAATCAAACCAACCACAAACCACAAATGTTTTATGACTCCAATTCAGGGTCCCATATTAATCATATTTGTAGGCAGAGAGTAGAATGGTTGTTGCCAGGAACTGGGAGTGATAGGAACTGGGAGTGATTCGTATTGGGGGTTCCTTCTCCCAGAGCTATGGGATTCCATGTAGGAAGGTGAAAATTGCTCTACTTTTAGAATGTGCTGATAGTCTGCATCAAATGAAGCTGTTCCACACACAAAAAACCCATTGAAATGTGACCTGAGTGGTGTGTATAGTTTCATTCTATCCTCACACAAGCATGTGAAAAGCGAGCTCTTCTGCTCAGCTTTCTCTGTATATCATACTCGCCCATGCTTATTCTTTTCTTGTCATGAATTCCAGTTCTAAATGGATTTATGTATTCTTGAACAAAATGACAGCATTTTTTGATTTGCTTACCTCGTCTTGACTTCAGTACAAATATTTTGTAGGAGACGGAAAGTGGTACCCACAACCACTGCCAGTATGACTGCAATAATTGCCTTCCAAAATAAATAAATAAATAAATAAATAAATAAATAAATGGGAAAAAGTGAAAATTTCCATTAAGAATAGTTAGCATTTTCTACATTGTTCATTATTTTAAGATATATGGTTTTCCAAGCAATCTCTATAGTGAGATAAACATGAATATTTGGGGCAGAGGCCATGGAAGAATATAAAACACACATTTTAATAGACTGCTAGTACATTAAATTGAAAATTGAGGGCCCTGCAATCTGAGGTTCCAACAGTACAAATCCTGGAAAGGCTAAGATTTCTCCTAGTACTCCAGGTAGAATGGCAGGTTAAGTTCAAATAATAAAATTAAAATCCACTAATGATATAGTTCCTAACAACGAATTTGTGTGCTGAGAGGGGGTGAGATTGTCCTCACCTCTGCAACCTCTGGGACATCTGAGCCTGTACAACAGAGAGCATTACTGCTGCCACCATGTATTCTCATGGCTAGCTCTGCAGCACCCAGTGCTCCCATTGTCCATCATTTCGGTCAGTGCTGTTCCATCACCTCAGCTGAGGGGCCTGTGCTCAACAGGTCTCACTCAACTCCTCCTGATCCTCAGCTCCCCATCTACTCTGTACAGACAGCTCACAAGGAGGCTGCACAGCTTTTGGTCTTAGGGTTAAATGGCTTTAAAACTGGCTTCATTTAGTAAGGAGTAAGGTGACATGATGCTATGACTCATTTGAGATATTTATTCTATTATTCACCTGGTTGCTTTTTAAAAACTTGATAAATTAAAAACCCAAAGCCTGGGGCTTAGAGATATGACCCAGCAGGTAAGAACATTTGCTGCTCTTGCAGAGGACAGGGCTTAAGTTCCCAGCACACAAAAGACCTCTCACAGCCACATGAAACTCAAGTTCCACAAGATCCTATGCCTTCTTCTAACCTTCACTGGCATGCAAATGATGCACAGTTATACATGCAGACAAAAACCCATGCATAAAAAATGAATAAATACAAACTTTAAGATTTAGTCCTCAATTCCTCCATTACACACATACACACACACACACACACACACACACACACACACACACACACACATACACACACACACACACCTTACCTCATTATATTGCCTGACAGTTGAACAATGAATAACACAATTTGGTGAATATAATATGTTTCCAAATCAAATTAAATCTTTTTTTCCAAAGAAATGGGAAAAATACTCCTTTTATGACATAAATATCCAAGTGTAAAGGTCCAGGTGTTTGGAGCAACTAACAGTATAACCCAAATGCTAACAATACTCACAGAGAAGGCAGAAACCTTTAAATATGACATGGCTGTACACATGTATAGAAGTAAGGGTAGCTTCATTGCATTCAAGAACATAGCATCTTTCAGTACTACAGAGAAATTGAATACATGATAATAATATAACAACCCCAAAAGAGCTGAACTGACTATGAAGGTTGTACAGGGATGGAGATGGAGACCCACAGCAGAGGACTTGCCCTGTAATGGCTAAGAACTGGAATCAATAGATAACACAGCTTAATCATCATCATCAGTAAATAAAAAAAGAAATGAGCACAGACAGTGGCAGAAGGCAAGTGTGACCCAGAAGTCACTGACACAGACACAAATTGTTCCCACTTGAGTTTTTCACAGTACATTTAAAATAATTCATCAGATTACCTGAATCACAGTGACCCATGGAAAATCCTTGAAATTTTTGAATGATCGATGGGTAATCCACCCAAGCTGATACCAGAAAGGGGTGACACATGTGGTCTCCACAGCTGAGCTCCTCTCCAGCTTCTGTTCCCTCAAGAGTTGATCCAGTTTGGCTCTTGTGTCACTGTGTAAGGGGGACTGGCCATACATATTGGCCAATTTTTCTGTGACTTGATACTGTCTCTCAAAGAGCTTTTTATGTTCATCAGCTTTGGGATGAAAGTGGATAAAGACAAGAGACAGCTGACAATAATTTGACTCCTTTTCTGAGAAACTTTTCAGGAATAACAAATAAATTATGTATTGGGTTTTCTTTGAGATAGTCCCATGTACCTATACTGATGTCAAAGTTGCTATGTAGCCAAGGGTGACCACAAAATTCTCCTGGTCTTCCTGATTCTATGTCTCAAGTGCTGTGATTACTGGCATGCACCTTCACACCCAGTTATGTAGGTCAAGGAACCAAACTCAAGGCTTTATGATTGCTAGTCAAGCATTCTTCTACCTGAGCTACATCCACAGCCCACAAAAATGTAAGAATGAAACAATTGCTACTGTAATTCCTTTACATATTAGAAGAGCATCCCTAACTGACCTATCTATTGTGATGTTTCCATTGATAAAGCAAACAGAATGGCCTTTTCCCTTCTGGACTCTCATTCTTAACAAAAGCTTCTTTCCCATATGGTCTATGCTTCTTAGCATAAAGGTTTGATCCTTGCTTTCTGCCATGTGCAAATATATGAACTGCCAAATTTCTTATTTTTGAAATGATGTAAACAAAGCCAGAAATAGTGACATAACCCTCTAATGCCTGTACTTGGGAGCTGAGGTTGAAAGCACAGGTGCAAGGCCAACCTGGCTACCTAAGCAAACCTTATCTAAAACAATACAAGAATAATATGCAAGGCAATGAGTGCATTTACTTTCTAACAGAAATTTCCATTACTACTGACAACATCGTATAAATATTCTTTAATAAATTAAATCAAAAACACCCAGCACAGACCAACAGCAAAGTCTATCAGCTAATTTTAGGACACCTAATTAACATAAAAAGCTATATTCTAATGCACCATTGTTGTGTTTAAATGAAATCAGTTAGGCAAAAATGTATGACTCTAAAAGACTCACATACCTTCATGGCCGTCTTCCTCTGTGTCTAATATACCAGAGAAACCTCCGCTAATGACATCCAGGAAGAAGTCTGCAGGGTTATTGTGGGACTCATAATTGTAACCTAAAAAGAATACAGCCCAAGAACACAAACCTGAGGACACTCTATCAGAGAGTGGGGAAGTGGGGGGAAGACACAGTCTAATTTCCTCCTCTTCTTCCTATTTCCCTTCACTAATTTACCATTTCCTCTTATATCCACTCACAATATTTCAGCAAATCTCTGTTCCCCAACCTGATATGTGTGTATGAGTGTGCTGGTGTGTGTGTGTGTGCGTGTGTGTGTGTGCGTGTGTGTGTGTGTGTGTGTGTGTTGGTGTGTGCTGGTACTATCCATACATATACACAAACACATATACAATAAATAGACATAGACTAGACATAGACTATATATAGACATACAATAGATGTAGACTTAATATAGACATGTGAACTCTTCCTGTCAAACAAACATTTGAACTCAGCCTAAATTTTTATTGGACTCCACAGACTCACCAAGCTTGCACATTTTAAGTGACAATGATTAATCACTAGCAAATAAAGAGTTCTGGAAAGCAAAGATATAAGCCTATATTTGGAGTCAGAGAATCCTCCGTAATTGTATCCATATTCCTAAAAGATGAAGCTGACTGCATGAACCTTTGAAAAAACTCTCACCATACAGTCTGACTCTGAAAAAAACAGGCAGACCAAAAATATAAAGTTGATCTTAAGTCTCTATAGCTCCCAAGCAAGGCCTGAACCTCAAATTCAAGCATACCCATAAGTCAAGTAACATCTCTGCAACAGCTTAGAGTCAAATCACATACTAGAAAAAATGTGAAAATCACATCTACTACGTGGGCTTTTCCCAAGCTGTTCAAATGATGGATATAAGTGGGCCTGAGGCCAGCATGTTAACTAAGAAGGTCACCACAACTGAGAAGCAGAACAAGGGGTTCAAAAGAATACTCAAACACAAGCATGCATTCAGGACAAGAGAAAGAAGAAAACCTGAACAACAAACCATATTGTTAAAATAACAAAAAATCCTGTCACCAAATTAATCACAGGTATTTAAAGTGGAGAAACCCACACAGTAAGTCTGCACAAGAGCCAAACAGTATCCCTCATATCCCCTGTTCTCCTTTGCAGATCCTGTGAATGAAGGAGCTCTCATAACAATGGGCAACCTTACCTGCAGATTTGAAGTACTCCAAAGCATCCAGTGCAGATCCATGAAACATAACTTTTCCTGAAGCCACTAAGGTAAGGCTATCAAAAAATCTGAAGACAGAGTACTGAGGCTGATCGATGGAAAAGATGATTGTCCTTCCCTTCTTCGACATCCTATGTTTAGAGAGGGAGACATGCTAAGTCACTGAACAATGGACCCTTGAATTCTCGCCAGAATATTTCATTCCTGAAGTTGTACTCTCTGTTCCCATTTCAGGCTGAGTTTTCCTTATAAACAACTCATCTCATTTGTGTTATATAACTGAGAAAGAAACCAAGCTCCAAGCTTCTATTTAAAAGTCTAGAACTTGCTTCCAGTTTGCATCTGCAGCCCAAATCAAACCCTGTGCTACAGCCCTCCATACCCCAATCCCACCCAGAGAAAGCTTGACTTCCAGGAGTGTTGACAAACTTAGGCTTACAGGTGGGACTACCACTACTACCCCAATACCTGACCTAACTGGGAAAACCCAGGGCCCAGGGGATGCAGTAAACTTCATGCAGTCACGGACATGAACCTTCAAGTTTCCATCTGCACCTGAGATCGGATCCTGCACAGTCCAATCCCCCCCAGAGAAAGCTTGACCCCCCAGAAGTGCTGACACACCCAGGCTCATAGACACACCTTGACCCCCAAGAGTTCTGACATACCCAGACTCACAGTCTCACAGAGACAGCTTGATCTACAGGAGTACTGACACACCCAGGCTCACAGGCTCACAGGAGGGACAGGCTCCAATCAAAGACAGCAAACCTAGCTAACACCAGAGATAACCAGATAGTGAGAGGCAAGCACAAAAACATAAGCAACAGAAACCAATGCTACTTGGCATCATCAGAAGCCAGATCTCCCATCACAGCAAGCCCTGGATACCCCAACACACCTGGGAAGCAAGATTCAGATCTAAAATCCCATCTCATGATGATAGAGGACTTTAAGAAGGACATAAATAATTACCTTAAAGAAATACAGGAGAACACAGGTAAACAGGTAGAAGCCCTTAAAGAAGAAACACATAAAGCCCTTAAAGAAATTCAAGAAAACACAACCAAACAGGTGAAGGAATTGAATAAAACCATCCAGGATCTAAAAATGGAAATAGAAACAATAAAGAAATCATAAAGGAAGACAACCCTGGAGATGGAAAACCTAGGAAAGAGATCAGGAGATACAGATGCAAGCATCATCAACAGAATACAAGAGATAGAAAAAAGAATCTCAGGTGTAGAAGATACCATAGAAAACACTGACACAACATTCAAAGAAAATGCAAAATGCAAAAAGCTCCTAGCCTACAACATCCAGGAAATCCAGGAAACAATGAAAAGACCAAACCTAAGAATAAAAGGAGTGATAGAAGACTCCCAACTCAAAGGGCCAGTAAATAATTTCAACAAAATTATACAAGAAAACTTCTCTAACCTAAATAAAGACATGCCCATAAACATACAAGAAGCCTATGGAACACTAAATAGATTGGACCACAAAAGTAATTCCTCCCATCATATAATAATCAAAACACCAAATGAACAGAACAAAGAATATTAAAAGCTGTAAGGGATAAAGGTCAATTAACATATAAAGACAGACCTACCAGAATTACACCAGACTTCTCAACAGAGACTATAAAAGCCAGAAGATTTTGCGAAGATGTCATACAGACTCCAAGAGAACAAAAATGCCAGCCCAGGCTACTATACCCATCAAAACTCTCAATTAACATAGATGGAGAAACCAAGATATTCCATGAAAGAAACAAATTTAAACAGTATCTTTCCACAAATTCAGCCCTACAAAGGATAATAGATAGAAAACTCTAACACAAGGAGGGAAACTACACCAAGAAAAAGCAAAAAATTAATCGTCTCACAACAAACCCAAAAGAAGAGAACGACACAAACATAATTCCACCTCTAACAACAAAAATAATAGGAAGCAACAATTATTGGTCCTTAATATGTCGTAACATCAATGGATTCCATTCCTCAATAAAAAGACATAGACAAACAGATTGGATACTAAAGGACCCAGCATTTTGCTGCATATAGGAAACACGCCTCAGTGACAAAGACAGACACTACCTCAGAGGAAAAGGCTGGAAAAAATTTTCCAAGCAAATGTTCCCAGGAAACAAGCTGGAGAAGCTATTCTAATGTTGAATAAAATCAACATTCAACCAAAAGTTATCAATAAAGACAAGGAAGGACACTTCACACTCATTAATGGAAAAATCTACTAAGATGAACTCTCAATTCTGAACATCTATGCCCCAAATGCAAGGGCACCAACATTTGTAAAAGAAACATTACTAAAGCACAAAGCACATATTGAAACTCCCACAATAATAGTGGGAAACTTCAACAGCCTCTCTCACCAATGGACAGATTATGAAAACAGAAACCAAACAGAGACACAGTGAAACTAACAGAAGTTCTGAACCAAGTGGATTTAACAAATATCTACAGAACATTTCACCCTAAAACAAAAGAATATACCTTTTGCTCACCACCTCATGGTACCTTTTCGAAAGTTGACCATATACATGGACACAAAACAAGCCTCATCTGATATGAGAAGACAGAAATAATCCCATGCATCCTATCAGATCACCGCAGACTAAGGCTGGTAGTCAATAACAACAAAAACAACAGAAAACCAGTATATACATGGAAGCTGAACAACCCTCTACTCAATTATAACTTAATCATGGAAGAAAAAAATGAAGAAATTAAAGACTTTTTAGAATTTAGCAAAAATGAAGACACAATACACCCAAACTTAGGGGACACAATGAAAGTAGTGTTAAGAGGAAAACTCATAGCTCTAAGTGAAAGAAATTGGAGAGAGCATACACTAGCAACTTAACAGCACATCTGAAAGCTCTAAAACAAAAAGAAGCAAATACACCAAAGAGGAGTAGGTGGTAGGAAGTAATCAAACTCAGAGCTGAATACAACCAAGTAGAAAGAGAACTATAAAAGCAACCAAGAAGACCAGGAACTGGTTCTTTGAGAAAATCAACAAGGTAGATAAACTCTTAGCCAGACTAGTCAGAAGGTACAGTATCCAAATTAACAAAATCAGAAATGAAAAAGGAGACATAACAACAGAAACTGAAGAAATTCAAAAAATCCTCAAACTCTACTACTATAAAAGCCTATACTCGACAAAACTGGAAAATCTGAATGAAATGGACGATTTTCTAGACAGATACCAGGTACCAACAATAAATCAGGATCAAGTAAACTATCTAAACCAGTCCCATAACCCCTAAAGAAATAGAAGCAGTCATTAAAAGTCTCCCAACCAGAAAAAAAAAAAGCCAAGGAACAGATGGGTTTAGTGCAGAATTCTATCAGACCTTCAAAGAAGACCTAATACCAACACTTTTCAAACTATTCCACAAAATAGAAACAGAAGAAACACTACCCAATTCATTCTATGAAACCACAATTACACTTATACCTAAACCATGCAAAGATCCAACAAAGAAAAAGAACTTCAGACCAATTTCTCTTATGAATATCAATGCAAAAATTCTCAATAAAATTCTTGCAAACTGAATCCAAGAACACATCAAAATGATCATCCACCACCATCAAGTAGGCTTCATCTCAGGGTTGCAGGGGTGTTTCAATACCCGGAAATCCATCAATATAATCCACTACATAAAGAAACTCAAGGAAAAAACCACATACCTAAACATAGTAAAAGCAATATACAGCAAGCAAGTAGCCAATATCAAACTAAATGGAGAGAAACTTGAAGCAATCCCACTAAAATCAGGGACTAGACAAGGCTGCCCACTCTCTCCCTATCTACTCACTACAGTACTTGAAGTTCTAGCTAGAGCAATTAGACAATAAAAGGAGGTCAAAGGGATACCAATTGGAAAGGAAGAAATCAAACTATCACTATTTGTAGATGATATGATCGTATACTTAAGTGACCCCCAAAACTCCACCAGAGAACTTCTACAGCTGGTAAACAACTTCAGCAAAGTGGCCAGATATAAAATTAACTCAGATAGCCAAGCAGCACCGGGTGAAAGCTATTCTCCCAGGAGCATGGAAAAGCCATAAGTGGGGACAAGACAAGCACCACTGCTCACCGGGACCCACCTGGAACCCGCAAGACACAGAGACTGAGGTAAAGTCGGGGACAGGAAACTTCCGGTTTCCATCTGTGGCTGGGGACCTCAGCCTGAGCCACAGGGCTCCATAGCCAATTAGTGCTTGGAGAAAGCTAGCCTCCCAGGCCCTTAGGACACAGAGACTAAGGAGAAAAAGTCAGGGACAGGAACCTTCCGATTTACATTTGCAGCGGGAGACCTGTGCCTGAGCCACCAGGGTTCCATAGCCAAGTAGCGCCAGGAGAAAGCTACCCTCCCAGGAGCTTAGAAAAGCCATGAGTGGGGTTAAGACCAGCACCACTGCTCACTGGGACTGGCCCGGAACCCACAAGACAGAAACTGAGGTAAAGTCGGGGACAGGAAACTTCCGGTTTCCATCTGTGGCTGGGGACCTCGGCTTGAGCCACAGGGCTCCATAGCCAATTAGCGCCAGGAGAAAGCTACCCTCCCAGGAGCGTGGAAAAGCCGTGAGTGGGGTTAAGATGAGGACCACTGCTCACCGGGACCTGGGGACCTCAGCCTGGACCACAGGGCTCCAGGAGAGAGCAGGTATCCCAGGAGTGCTGACACACCTTCGAGCATAGGCTAAACCACCACTTCTGTTCAAACTCATTGGATCAAGAGGGACCCTTGCAGAGCCATCAGGACACAGGAACCAAGGGTACAAGATCCTTCTGGTTTCTGTCTGCACCCCAGAGCTGACCCTGGGCCACAGCTCTCCAAACCCAAACACCTCTCAGAGATAGCTGGTCTTCAAGGAGTATTGATATAGAGGCCTGCAGGAGAGACAAGCCACAGCCAGACAGAGTAAGATCAGCTAACATCAGAGTTAACAAGATGGCAAAAGGCAAGGGCAAGAACCTAAGGAACAGAAACCGAGGCTACTTGGCGTCATCAGAACCCAGCTCTCCCACCACAGCAAGCCATGGATACCCCAACACACCAGAAAAGCAAGGCTCAGATTTAAAATCAGCTCTCATGATGATGATAGAAGACTTTAAGAAAGAAATTAATACACTTAAAGAAACACAAGAGAACAGAGATAAACACCTAGAAGCCCTAAAAGAGGAAACACAGAAATCTGTTAAAGAATTACAGGAAAACACAATCAAACAGACAAAGGAAATGAACAAAACTATCCAGGAGCTAAAAATAGAAATAGAAACAATAAAGAAATCACAAAAAAAGACAACCCTAGAGTTAGAAAACCTAG
>CM052712.1:85045996-85063303 GCA_028551405.1 Uromys caudimaculatus
ATGCACCCAAGAGGAGTAGAAGGCAGGAAATAATCAAACTCAGGGCTGAAATCAACCAAGTAGAAACAAAAAGAACTATACAAAGAATCAACAAAACCAGGAGTTGGTTCTTTGAGAAAATCAACAAGATACATAAACCCTTAGCCAGACTAACCAGAGGGCACAGAGACAGAACCCAAATTAACAAAATTAGAAATGAAAAGGGAGACATAACAACAGATTCTGAGGAAATTCAAAAAATGATCAGATCCTACTACAAAAGCCTATACTCAAAAAAAACTGCAAAATCTGGATGAAATGAACAATTTTCTAGACAGGTATCAAATACCAAAGTTAAGTCAGGATCAGATAAACCATCTAAACAGTCCCATAATGCCTAAAGAAATAGAAGAGTCATTAAAAGTCTCCCAACCAAAAAAAGCCCAGGCCCAGATGGGTTCACTGCAGAATTCTATCAGACTTTCAAAGAACACCTAATACCAATACTCTTCAATCTATTCCACAAATAGAAGCAGAAGGAACACTACCCAATTCCTTCTATGAGGCCACAATCACACTGATATCAAAACCTCACAAAGACCAAACAAAGAAAGAACACTTCAGACCAAATTCCCTTATGAATATCGATGCAAAAATACTCAGTAAATTCTCCCAAACCAAATCCAAGACCACATCAAAACAATCATTCATCATCATCAAGTAGGCTTCATCCCAAAGATGCAGGGATGGTTCAATACCCGGAAATCCATCAATGTAATCCATTGCATAAACAAACTGAAGGAAAAAACCACACAGTCATTTCATTAGATGCTGAAAGAGCATTTGACAAAATTCAACATCCCTTCATGATAAAAGTCTTGGAAAGATCAGGAATTCAAGGCCCATACCTAAACATAGTAAAAGCAATATACAGCAAACCAGTAGCCAACATCAAACTAAATGGAGAGAAACTCGAAGCAATCCCACTAAAATCAGGGACTAGACAAGGCTGCCCTATCTCTCCCTATCTATTCAATATAGTAATTGAAGTTCTAACTAGAGCAATTAGACAACAAAAGGAGGTCAAAGGGATACAAATTGGAGAGGAAGAAATCAAAATATCACTCTTTGCAGATGATATGATCGTATACTTAAGTGACCCGGAAACCTCCACCAGAGAACTGCTGCAGCTGATAAACAACTTCAGCAAAGTGGCCAGATATAAAATTAACTCAAAGAAATCAGTAGCCTTCCTATACTCGAAGGATGAACAGGATGAGAAAGAAATTAGGGAAATCACACCCTTCACAATTGTCATGAACAATATAAAGTATTTTGGTGTGACTCAAACCGAACAAGTGAAAGCCCTGCATGACAAGACCTTCAAGTCTCTGAAGAAAGAAATCGAAGAAGACCTCAGAAGGTGGAAAGATCTCCCATGCTCATGGATTGGGAGGATTAATATAGTAAAAATTGCCATCCTGCCAAAAGCAATCTACAAATTCAATGCAATCCCCATCAAAATTCCAACTCAATTCTTCATAGACTTAGATAGAGCAATTCTCAAATTCATTTGGAACAACAAGAAACCCAGGATAGCAAAAGCTATTCTCGACAACAAAAGAACTTCTGGGGGAATCAGTATCCCTGACCTCAAGCTGTACTGCAGAGCAGTAGTGATAAAAACTGCATGGTATTGGTACAGTGACAGGCAGGTAAATCAATGGAATAGAACTGAAGACCCAGAAATGAACCTACACACTTATGGTCACTTGATTTTCGACAAAAGAGCTAAAACCACCCAGTGGAAAAAAAGACAGCATTTTCAACAAATGGTGCTAGTTGAACTGGTGGTCTACATGTAGAAGAATGCAAATTGATCCATTCCTATCTCCCTGTAAAAAGCTCAAGTTCAAGTGGATCAAGGATCTCCACATACAACCAGATACACTGAATCTAAAAGAACAGAAAGTGGAGAAAAGTCTCGAACACCTGGGTACAGGGGAAAAGTTCATGAACATCAATGGCTTATGCTCTAAGATCAAGAATAGACAAATGGGACCTCATAAAATTGCAAAGCTTCTGTAAGGCAAAGGACACTGTCAATAGGACAAAATGGCAACCAACAGATTGGGAAAAGATCTTAACCAATCCTACATCCAATAGAGGGCTAATATCCAATATATACAAAGAACTCAATTAAGTTAGACTCCAGAAAACCAAATAACCCTATCAAAAAATGGGGAACAGAGCTAAACAGAGAATTCTCAACTGAGGAAATTCGCAGGGCTGAGAAGCACCTAAAGAAATGCTCAACATCCTTAGTCATCAGGGAAATGTAAATCAAAAGAAGTCTGAGATTCCACCTCACACCAGTCAGAATGGCTAAGAACAAAAACTCAGGTGACAGTAGATGCTGGCGAGGATGTGGAGAAAGAGGAACACTCCTCCATTGCTGGTGGGATTGCAAGCTGGTACAACCACTCTGGAAATCAGTTTGGCGGACCCTCAGAAAAACGGACATAATACTACCTGAGGATCCAGCTATACCACTCCTGGTCATATACCCAGAAGATGCTCCAACATGTAACAAAGACACATGCCCATCTATGTTCATATCAGCCATATCTATAATAGCCAGAAGCTGGAAACAACCCAGATGTCCCTCATCTGAGGAATGGATACAGAAAATGTGGTACATTTACACAATGGAGTACTACTCAGCAGTTAAAAACAATGACTTAATGAAATTTGCAGGTAAATGGATGGAACTTGAAAATATCATCCTGAGTGAGGTAACTCAATCACAAAAGAAGGAACGTGGTATGTACTCACTGATAAGTGGATATTAGCCCAAACATTCAGAATACCCAAGTTTCACTTTATAGTAACCGCTGGACTGAGAGTGAGGTCCCAGATGGAGGAGTGGGAGAAAGGACTGAAGGAGCTGAGGAAGTTTGCAGCCCCATTGAGGGAGCAACAGTGTCAACTGGCCTGACCGCCCCCTCCCCTCTGTCCTCCTGGAGGCCAAAGAATACACATGGAGGGATCCATGGTTCAGACCACATACATATGTGGCAGAGGAGGGCCTTGTTGGCCATCAGGGGGAGGAGAGACTCTTGGGCCTGAGGGTGTTAGAGGCCCCAGTAAAGGGGAATGTCAAGGTGAGAATATGGGGAGGGGGAGGTTGAATACTCTCATAGAGGCAGGGGAGGCGGAGGGGATAGGGTGTTTCCAAAGAGGAGACCGAGAAAGGGGGAAACATTGAAAATGTAATTGAAGTATCAAAAAATAAAATAAAATTAACTCACAACAGTAGCCTTCCTATGCTCAAAGGATAAACAGGCTAAGAAAGAAATTAGGGAAATGACACCCTTTACAATAGTCACAAACAATATAAAGTATCTTGGTGTGACTCTAACCAAACAAGTGAAGGATCTGTATGACCAGAACTTCAAGTCTCTGAAGAAAGAAATCAAAGAAGAACTCAGAAGATGGAAAGATCTCCCATGTTTGTGAATTGGCAGGATTAATATAGTAAAAATGACCATCTTGCCATAAGCAATCCATAGATTCAATGCAATCCCCATCAAAATTCCAACTCAATTCTTCATAGACTTAGAAAGAGCAATTCTCAAATTCACTTGGAATAACAAAAAACCCAGGATAGCAAAAACTATTTTCAACAATAAAAGAACTTCTGGAAGAATCAGCATCCCTGACCTCAAGCTGTACTACACAGCAATAGTGATAAAAATTACATGGTATTGGTACAGTGACAAACAGGTAGATCAATGGAATAGAATTGAAGACCCAGAAATGAACCTACACACCTACAGTCACTTGATATTTGACAAAGGAGCTAAAACCATCCAGTGGAAAAAAGACAGCCTTTTCAACAAATGATGCTGGTTCAACTGGTGGTCTACATGTAGAAGAATGCAAATTGATCCATTCCTATCTCCCTGTACAAAGCTCAAGTCCAAGTGGATCAAGGACCTCCACATAAAACCAGATACACTGAATCTAAAAGAAGAGAAAGGGGGTAAAAGTCTCAAACACATGGGTACAGGGGAAAAGTTCTTGAACAGAACACTAATGGCTTTATGGTCTAAGATCAAGAATCGAAAAATGGGACCTCACAAAATTGCAAAGCTTCTGTAAGGCAAAGGACACTGTCAATAGGACAAAACAGCGACCAACAGATTGGGGAGAGATCTTTACCAATCCTACATCCAATAAAGGGCTAATATCCAATATATGTAAAGAACTCAAGAAGCTAGGCTCCAGAGAATCAAATAATCCTATTAATAATGGGGAACTGAGCTAAAAAAAGAATTCTCAACTGAGGATACTGAAACGTCCAAGAAGCACCTAAAGAAATGCTCAACATCCTTAGTCATCAGGGAAATGCAAATCAAAACAACCCTAAGATTCATCCTCACACCAGTCAGAATGGCTAAGATCAAAAACTCAGGTGACAGCAGATGCTGGTGAGGATGTGGAGAAAGAGGAACACTCCTCCATTTTTGGTGGGATTGCAAACTGGTATAACCACTCTGGAAATCAATCTGGCAGTTCCTCAAAAATTGGACATAGTATTACCTGAGGACCCAGCTATACCACTCCTCGGCATATACCCAGAAGATGTTTCAACATATAACAAGAGCTCATGCTCCACTATGTCCATAGCAGCCTTATTTATATTAGCCAGAAGCTAGAAAAAACCGAGATGTCCTTCTACAGAGGAATGGATACAGATAATGTGGTACATTTACACAATGAAGTACTAGTCAGTCATTAAAATTGACTTCATGAAATTTGCAGACAAATGGATAGAACTAGAAAATATCATCCTGAGTGAAGTAACCCAGTCACAAAAGAACATACATTGTATGCACTCGATGATAAGTGGATATTAACCCAAAAGCTCGGAATACTCAAGATACAATTCACAGACCACATGAAACTGAAGAAGAAGGAAGACCAAAGTGTGGGTGCTTCAGTCTGTCTTAGAAAGGGAAACAAAATACTCACAGGAGCCAATACAGAGACAAAGTGTAGAGCAGGAGACAAAGTGTAGACTGAAGGAAAGGCCATCCAGAGACTGCCCTACCTGAGGATCCATCCCATATACAGTCACCAAACCCAGACACTATTATGGATGCCAAGAAGTGCATGCTTACTGGAGCCTGATATAGCTGTCTCCTGACAGGCTCTGCCAGAGCCTGACAAATACAGAGGCAGATGCTCTGAGCACAGGGTCCCCAATGGAGGAATTGGAGAAGGGACTGAAGGAGTTGATAAAGTTTGCAACACCAAAGCAAGAACAATATCAACCAACCAGACACACACACACCACCACCACCACCCCTAGAGCTCCCAGGGACTAAACCACCAACCAAGGAGTACACATGGAGGGACCCATGGCTCCAGCAGCATATGTAGCAGAGGATGGCCTTGTAGGGCCTCAATGGGAGGAGAGGCCCTTGGTCCAGTGAAGGCTGGATGTCCCAGTGTAGGGGAATTTGAAGGTTGGGAGGCAGGAGTAGGTGGGTGGGTGGGGGAACACCCTCATAAAAGCAGGGGGAGGGAGGATGGGAATAGGGGGTTTCAGGGGGACAGGGAAAGCAGATAACATTTGAAATGTAAATAAAAAAACCATCCAATTAAAAAACAAAAGGATAACCCCAAACAATGGATGAAGACTACCAATGGCACGAGAAATGGACAGAGGGAAGAGTTCCATACTGGAAAATGAGCAAGAATGTGATCTTAGAGAGCATCCTGAAGCAGACAGGAGAGGGACACACAGGAAGGTGGTGACACCTGAGGAGTCCACACACCAGGTGGTGGTGAGGCCCTGCTTGCTGATCCCCTCACTGGGATTGCACAATGGGGAGCGCTCTCTGTTCCTGGAATTACAGGCTGGGTGTTAGTGTGCTGGACCATGATGTCAGAACAGGGGAAAGGAAGGAAAGACAGAGCGTGCTGTAAAAGATAACAGGCAGGAGACTGGGTCAGCAGCATGGATGGTCCTTATATAGATCTTGGAGTTACTCAGTCAGTTTGACGCTCTTACTAATTTTGACCATGGACAAAACCTAACTCTTAATCTTTTTCCTACAAATACTTCAGCCACAGACTTCTTTCTTGAGAGAAGGAAATGTTACTTCTTTTACTTCATTCTTCTTTGGGTTCTGCAACTAAACCTTAGAAACCTGTTTTCTCTGAAGCCCTCACTCTGTTCAGATCTGTCTACTCAGCCCCAGCTCACTTGTCACATGCTTGAGGGTTTAGGGACATTCTATTTAAAGCAGTGCTCCACCTTCTCCACAGCCACCCATCCTATGCTCTAGGCTATGTTCTTGATGCCTCTTCTCTGTTGGTTGAAGTGTCCCTCTAATAAACAAGACTTCTGTTGCCTACTTCTGAATCTCCTGCACCAAAAATGCACACAAATGACTGGGTATTAAGTAAATAAAACTTTAATATCCCTTTAGCACGTACCTTCTCAGGACTGAGATGACATCAGTTGCAGTTCTGAAGTCTAAGCCAGTGGTGGGATCATCCAAGAACAAAATGGGGTGCTCAGTGACCAGCTCCATTGCTATACTGGTCCTCTTCCTGAGTTCTTTGGATCTAGGCTAAAGCACCAATGGCCATTGTTATCAACAAGAATATAGTCACTGTCATTTGGTGAGCTAGCTTGTTCCAGCAATAAAAAGTTATGCTATATCAATATTCCAAAGATCCAAAATATGGGCACCAGAGAGAAGTAAGGTTCTCTCTTACCAAGAGAGGAGAAAGAGGCTCAGGTCAGACTCGACATGAAGCCATGTTAGTAACAGTTACTGTTTTTCATTATCAAGCTGTGTATTCTAGGGGATGTGGTAACACACTTAAAGACATGCACAGTGAAATAACTCTCTAAAGGAATAAAAAAAAGGGAGAGGAGAAAATGAAATGGCCATAAGAGGAAGATTTGAAAATGGCCATATGAGGAACATTTTTCCTTGCTGGATCACTCTCCACTTCCAGGGTTAATCATTGTTTAGATGGCTTTACAACTTAATTTCCACCTTAACTTCATGTAGGCAATCACTGACTCGTTAACACAGAAAGCAGCCACATTTGACCACACAAACTATAGGAAACAGTTTGTGGAGGGTCATGTCATACAGTCATACACACACACACACACACACACACAGATATCTCTCTCTCTCTCTCTCTCTCTCTCTCTCTCTCTCTCTCTCTCTCTCTCTCTCTCTCTCGTCTTTCAAGATTTTCCCTCACATTACCTTGATATTTTGTTCTTTATCCAGATGCAGAAGTTCAAGCACCTCGTTAATCCGCCTTCTCTTTTCATCTCTTGTTAGAGTCATTGGGAGACGAAGAGCTGCTGAGAACTCTAAATTGTCTCTCACGGTCACTGTGCCCAACACCACATCATCCTTAACCACAAATGGAATTTTAATTAGGCAGAGTTATCATGAAGACTCTAACAAATGTAACCTAGTCCACACAAACAACACACCCAATGTAATGCTCCACTTAAAATAAGATTTCAATTTACTAATCCCAAGCTCAGAGCCTGATCCAAATGTTTTCCCACCCCTCCCATTTGCCTTCCAAGAAGAGGACAGGAATTTTGGTGACTGCTGGTTACAATTATTTGCAGAAGACATCTTCTAAGGAGTGGAGACAGGTGAACGAAGAACAAAGGCGGACAACAGTGGTCCTTTGTAGAATTAAGTCACAGCTGCAATTGCTAATACTGTGCCACAGATGTCAGACTCAGGGTAAGGAGTCACGATGAAGTGTTGGCACAGAAAAAGTGGGGCCTATGAGTGTGTCATATACTTAACTGGAAAGATGCAAGTCTATAAGCTGAGCACCTGCCCACACCCAAGCAGAAGCACTCTAAAATTGCAACCCACCAACACTTACTTGTGGTACATAACCAGATGTACATTTGAAATTAGCAGGTCGAGGTTTACCATTTATCAAAATATGTCCTGATAATCCACAGGGATCTCTCCTTGCAGCTAAGACATCTAATAACCTGCAAAAGGTTAATTATATTGTGTAGTTTATTTTCTCCCTTCAATGATAACTGTCACCCTTTAACTTCTCAAAACAAAAATTCTGCATATTAAATAATATAGAAACATAATGTAATGAACAAGTGAACAGTTTTACTAAAATCAGACACACATGTGTACTCACACAAGTACACAAAGGAGTGCACACATATACACATTTCTATATGTTTGTTATGTGCTGTAATACAGCCCAGAATTATGAATATACGACGTGATCCACGTGACTACCCTGCCCTGCTATCTGACCTTGGGGACCCAACCCAGTTAATGTGCTGCTGTATTTTAAGATTTAGGCCTGCTGATGCTTTCTTGCCCTCAGACAACTTCTTCTTCTACAACTACTATTACTACTACTACTACTACTACTACTACTACTACTACTACTACTTCTTTCTTTTCTTCCTATTACAATACTATCTCCCTACTTCATTAAATAACAATAATAATATGCATCAACACCATATGCCAATCACTTTACCGTTTCCTATTCATAAAGTGGACCTAGAGACTTTCCGTACTTTGTGGAGCAGTAGAGCATCCCTCCTGCACATCATCCCCAGCACATAGGAGCAGACTAGCTGGAATAGCAACACTTAAATAGCACCCATAAAGGTGACTGGTGTTGAAGCACATGAGCTGGATGCAAAGGGCTTACATATGCTTTCTGTTATACTCACAAAGATCTGCTCCCATCCTGAGGCCCCATAATGGCATTGAGGCCAGGTTTCATGATCCCACTGGAAACACAAAATCATACTAGTTTATTTTTCTATTTTAAAGAAGTTATGTTAGCTTAGGGTCTACACTGAAAATGATCCTTGAAGTTAGATGCAATAGTAGACAAAAAATAAGGACAAACTCACAGGAAAAATAATAGAGACCTATTATTTATGAAAGACATCAACTGCTAGTAAGGACTCATCAGAAAAATGCCTCAGATATCACAAATTCCTTTTGTTTAATATTTAAAGCATTTGTCTTTTTTGGAATGCAGTGCATCTAAGAAGAATGTTCTTTGAAGGATGTAGCCAGTTCTCATGAAGACTTCATTGCACACACAGCCTTTATGTGTCATGTGTGTAACAGCTTCCTGCTAATGTGTGATGACCAGTGTCTTCATAACCCTGCTTGCAACTTAATGAACCTCTACACTAGAAAGTAATGATTCTTAGGGTATCAATAGCTGTGTCTTTGCTATGAAAATAGAATCAAACCAAAATCAATACACCTTCAGTAAAAATCCAAAGACTAGAAAGAAGCACTCCAGAGGATAGGAAAGCTTTGCCAGGGTTAACACTCAGGAAAAACAGCTGAGTCAAAATAGGAAACAAAATACACAGCCCACAGACATGATGGTTTTCTTCCATGACACATGGATCAGAATGTGGTCACTTTAGAGTTGAAATGAGAGGATATTCCTTATTGATGTATGGATACAGCACAAACACGAATCAGTCTCAGAAAACTGATTGAATGCTTCAGCATAGTGAATACACAGAGTGAGAGGGGCATATACTTATAGAAACTTAGTTACCTTCCCATTCACCATTTGACATCCAGATAACGTGTCAACCCTTTGCACTGCCCATGCCCCTCTTAGTAAGAAATGGTGGAAGTTGTAGGTAGAGGAGCAGAAATGACCAGTGCCCAAGAACAGAGCGGAGGGTTGGGCTTGAGAGAAAGAGAGTTTTCAGACTGAGCTGGGAAATCTTGCTGTGCTTGCTCTCCTTAGGATTTGTTAGGGGCTGCTCTCTCTGCTTTGTGGAGTCCTGTGTTTCCACATTGCTTTTGATCTTTTTAGCTGTCAGTGAACTTTGAGCAGGTACATCAGGTCCTGACTGTCTGCTGTGGGGACTCAAATTTCTTTATTTTAAATTTTCAATACTTTTTATCATCTCTTGATTTTAACAGTATATCTCTGATGTTATTTTTTCATCCTTAATTTTATTGAATAATAATTTTTTTATTAGTTTTTATATTGGAACTATGTCAAAGGGTTTGTTAAGCTTCTTTGTATTTCCAAAAAGCAAATGCTTTTTGTCATTAATTCAGTATGCTGTTCATTTGGTCTCCATCCCATTATTTTCACTGTCATCATGAATCTCTGTATGTAGAACAAGGTGAGGCTGGTTGAATGGGGAAAGCTCTTGCTGTGCAAGGGGAAGGACTGCAGTTTAACCCACAGAACTAACATAAAGTTGGGTGCAGTGGTGGGCATCTCTAAAGCCAATACTCTGTGGAGAGAGGAGACAGAGGCAGGAGAATCCCCTGAAGCTTGCAGGCTGCTAGCCCGGCACACACAGCAGTGAACAATCAGAGACTCTGTCTCCAACAAGGTAAAGGTGAAGGCTAATGCTCAAGGTTGTCCTCTCAGAGACTTAGGTCAAGTGTGTGTAATAGCATCTATACATCTGCACATGTGTGCGCATACACACACACTTAACACACACAAACACACAAACCTACATACACACACATGCACATGTGCACACAGACAGCTTATTTGTAAAGAGAAAGTCTGTGATTTTTAAAACAGTTATTCAATACAGTGTTATCTTCAGCTCATGGACATACTTGATGTCCGATAGTCTTTCTATCACTTGTGTCTTTTTACGAAGTGGAAAGCCGCTCTGTACTGTTTCTCGGTAGCTGATGTTGTGAAAACTTAACACAGCCTCTTCAGTCAGTGTCTTCCAGTCACTGGTGCTTGTTTCTGGAAGGTCACAATGATGTCTTTCTATCATTGGGATTACAACGGGGTCGTTATTGGAAGACATCTCGAGAGGTTCATCCTTCCTGTGGAAGGAAAAGCAATAGGAAGTTGAAGGTCCAGACAAACACAGTCATAACAGAGATCATCACACTCACAGATGGTTTTAAACTGCGCTGCCATAGGTAGGCTCCTTCCTGATGAACAGTGCGTATCTCTGTGATTATCTGAGGACCCAGATGAGAAGCAGACATGACAGAGTACACAGACCCCCTTAGATACCATATTCCTAAGAAATATGAGCACACTGAACCGAGGATAAATGTTATCTGTAATTAATACAGAAAGGGACAGATGGGGGGCAGATTTGTCTTAGACAAAAGCATATTATGACACATTGTAAGTTTAGAGGAAGATTAAGTTTAGAGAAGAATAATGAACATTATTACCACATCTCCTGTTTTTTTGTCTGTCTGTCTGTCTGTCAGTCTATCTATGTGTGTGTGCATGTGTATTTGTGAATTTGTGCATGTGCACGTATGTGTGACTGTGCATGCATGTGCATGAGTGTGTGTGTGTTTAATTTGGGGACATGGCATAATCTGTGGAATTGAACAGCTATCAGGAGAAGTTTTGTACAGTTTACAACGTCCTTACCTCCGGTCATTAGGCTTCTACAGCCAGCCAAGAAGATAAACAGCAAAGCTGCAGACAGTGACTAGTGAACTTGTGAAACAGTTGAAAACTCTGTCTTCTTTAAAGCTGGTTTCCCCTTCTAAAAGCTGACATTGTGGTTACTGAACTCTCTGCCTGTGATGGACCGGCCTCTCGGGTGAGCCTCCTCCAAGAGCAGCCTTAGATCAGACAGGGTGGGAAGCAGCTGCATGAAGAGCTCTGACTGCAACAACCAAAGCAGCCAGGACTTGAGGAGCAGCAGAGAAGCCAACCATGCCCCTTCTGCCTTCCCCTCCTGCTACAAGCTCAAGGCAAACTCCAGAAAAGGCAAGAAAACAACTCTGCTAAACACATCTGCTGGAAGCTCTATTATTTCTGAGAAAAACTATTAGCAGTCTGTCACCAGGCAAAACTGGGGCCCCATAACTGTGGCGTGCTCTGGAACCCCAAGCCGTGAGATCCCAGAGGCTTTGTCAGTTCTGACAAGGCAAACTGTGGCTCTAAGCCTCTGCCACATCGTGTGCTCTCCTCAGGCATTGATGGAAGAATGATAAACCCTGCCTGTTCAAAAAAATGTCATCCACAATTTCAATTATAAATCTCTAGGCATGTCAGTAAACATGGTCAAATACTCCAAAATTAAGAACATAAAGGTCCACGAGTAATATAGACAGTGGTTAGCAATCATTAATAATATGACAATCGATAGCTACATGCAAAGAGAAAAAACACGGATTTCTTATCACAACAAAAACTTATTTTGAAAACAATCATGATTAAGATTTCAATAAATGCATTTAGCAACCATTTAAACCTTGAAACATTAAGGAGAAGAACTGGAGAAACACAGGACTGATACTGAAATCCATCCTGAGTGGGAATTATCTTATGAAAAATGAAGCCCCATGTTGGAAAGAAAGAGTACTACACAGGAGCATCAGCAGTACGCAGGGCTTGATGAAAGGCTCTGAAGCGCCTGTACAAGAAAGCCCATGGAGGGGAAATGCAGAGCACGGGTTACCTACGAAGAGACTCTGGCCTAGGCCTTCCCTAGAGCACAAGTCAGTGGCAGAGTGCACCTCCAGCATGTGTGACTGCAGGGTAAAACAGGCTGCACTGGTCACATTAGGCTGGCAGGAGACACCTGTCAGTCTCATGAGCCTTCAATCCAGCATGGATGTTCGACCTCCCACTGGCTTCTTCTGCTTGTCAGAGCAGTACTGAAAGTAACTCACTGAATCAATCACTGTCTACACATGGATACACTTACTTCATTCCACAGGTGGGAATTATTGGAGAGCAGTACATTCATAAAAAGTATCAATTTTCTTTCTTTTAATATCTCAGGAACTTTCCTTTTCTCTGAGGCCTGTGACTTTTGGCAAGTACAAAACTATACAATTTTTATTCCAACCGTAATTACCAGCATTGTCTCTCAAACCACAGACTGCATTTAACACAATGGCAAACAGTATCACCAAGAAAGCGTTACAGTGATACAAAATTCAAAGCAGACTGTGGAAGGCAAAGGCAGAGCTGACACACATGCAGAGATCTATTCTGGAACAAGGAGGCCAATAAATCCAAGGTGGGTCCAAGGCACAGTGTCAGTTCAAGGTTCAACAATAGTTTAAGGTGCAGATTGCTTCAGAGCACAGAGCTGACACCAGGCCTAAGGGGTCTGAGCATAAGGGAGCTCAAGTGGGCCATTTCAAGTGGGACTGATCATGGTCAGCAGGACTCCTGAGGATGGGCTTGAGAGTTTGTTGCCTGTGTATGTGGTGATGCACACCTCAGGTAGCCTGGTGATGGCTCAGTGGGGACCCGAGAGAGGGCATTGCAGTGCTCATGGCTCTGGTGTTTTGGACAAGCACACAGGCTTGGTCTCTCTGACAAGGTCTTCATGTGTCTAGGTGTTCTGGGTTTAATATCTTCATAGGTAGGAATAGTAAGTTTGTAAGTTATTTGACAATCTATTTTTCACTGTGCTAGATACTTGCACACATAAGATATAAAGTCATTTTCCCTTAGCATTTGCTTCCAAAACAAAGCAAACCACTGCTTTATAAACTGGAGTCACTCATGGCAAGGCTTGCTCTGATAATTACTGTCCTTCGTAATACAAAGAAACACAGAGATGGGCACAGCCCGAGTTCTACACTCTCCATCTCTCAGCCAGCTAGAACCAGGAGCTTCTAAGTTCTGAGTTTGACTGTGGTGAGATCCAAATCATCCATCAGAAGTCATGGTGCCCTGGATACACTGGTTAGTAGGCAGCCATGAAGGACAGTAGCAGAAGTGGGGGTGACTGACAGACACACTCATGGCTCAGGCTGTGGAGGAGTGAGGACAGGCAGCCCTGCCTCCTGCAACCAGGAACAACATGGCTCCTGTGGATGACTGCTGAGCCTGAGAGGTCTGAGCAGGTGGCTGGCAGACCCTTGATTTCTGAAACTGCCTCACACTGCATGTTGTGTGCGGCAGACAGGGCCGAGAGCTCTGACCCCTAGTTGCAAGGATTACTCAGTTTCCACAGCTTCCTCCTCACTTCGTGGAGTTTGCTGCTGGATAGGATCTGAAAATCTTAGGCGTGCAGAGAGCTCGGGTCCCAGGATTCTTCTTCCTCATTGCAGAACACCAAGCTCTGTTTGCCATCTCCAAAGCATCTGTGAGACTCAGCTTTGTTTAGACAAACCCCACAAACTCAAGTTTCCACATAGACCACAGGCCACAGAGTCCTCCGGGCAGAAGGAAAGAGGTACACAAATAAGGGAAGTCAGCAATGTGAACGATGCACTTTTACTACAGCACCTGAGTACTGTGTGCAGCACCTGAGTACTGTGTGCAGCACCTGAGTACAGTGTGCAGCATCTGAGTACTGTGTGTAGCACCTGGGTACTGTAATCGACTCTTACAGTTCCTTGCCTTCCAGATATTAAAAAATTTATGTGTTATTTTAATATGTTACATTATTTTTAATGTTTTTATAAGAATATCTTTAATATTTTAAAATTGTGTATGTGTTTAGTTAATCTTGCTGTGGTTAACTTTGAGACAGGTTCTCCCTGCATGGCTCAGACTTGCCTCAAATTTGTGATCCTCCTCCCTCAACTTCCAAGTGTCAGGATCACAGGGCTGCGATTTATCTATTTTATTTACACAGTTTAAACTTTTGTAACTATATTGTTCTTAATCTATTGTTGTTTTCTCTTCCTCTCCTGTTCTTTTTTTCTAATCTTTTTTCTATGCATTAAATTATTTTATTATTGTTCTTTTTACCTTCATCAATTTCTAGCTTTGTGTTTTGTTCTAAATTAAATTTGCCAATTGCTTTGTTGTTACACTTGTTGTTTGGTTGGTTCTGTTTGATTTATTTGAGACCGGGTTTCTCTGTGTAGCCCTGGTTGTCCTGGAACTCAGTCTGTAGACCAGGCTGGCCTCAAACTCAGAAATCCGCCTGCCTCTGCCTCCCAAGTGCTGGGATTAAAGGCGTGCGCCACTATTACCTATCCATAAAATTCCTTACGTCCATCATGCCTGTTGTGGGGAAGTAGGTGCTAGTAACTTTGTTACTGTGGTTTATTTTCTTTACCCTGAGCAGTGCTGGGGATTAAGCCTGGAGTAGAAGGACACTTGCTTTACGAATCCATACATCAGTGTGTAAAACATATTCATTCCCACAATTGCACAAAAAAAAAAAAAAAGACAAAGAAACACAAGAATGAATGGAAACAAAGTAACACAACTTCCTCAAAAGATCATGACTTTTGTGTCAGCAGCTAAATATAAACGTATTTAATTAGGTAAAATATTGAACAAATCATTCAAGAGGTTAATTGAAGTGGATAGCAACTTCCAAAAGATAGACAGCTGAAGGAAATAAGACAAAGATGACAGCATATAGTATACAAGTAATAAATACAGAATTATGCAAGATAGAAATTTTAGAAAAGTTTGCTCATAAATCTTTAAAAATTCAAGAGAAAGCATCCACAATAGACTAAATTAACTGATACATAAAATATCAGGGTTTCAAAGTCAAGGTGATGAGTTATTGCTCTCAAGAGAAGAATCAAAAAAAATTGTGATGACCTCATCTTGCATGACCTCCTGGATGTGACTGAGAGATCAAATAAGAATATTTTTATTAGAATAGAATGCTGGAATATGGACTAAAGACACAGAAAACCTATTCAGTGAGACATTATCAGAAAGTCTCCTGTATCTATTGAACGACTATGACAACCAGGTACAGAATTTATTTAGACCACCTGATAGATGACCATAAAATAGTCTTGTCTTGTCCTGATCTTGCAGAACAAGAGAAGAATGCTATAGGTTACTACAGAGAGGAGCCAAGTTACTTACAGTCAGAACAACATCACATTCCTTGATAGAAATCCTCAAGGCCACAGCATGCAATGATGCACTCTGAGCACTCAGAAAATAACTGACAACCAATGTGACTACACACAAAAGTGTCTTTATAAAGACTTTCAGGATGGGCATAACTAATGTAATGTGTGACCACTGAGCCAGCACTGGAGAAAATACAGGAAAGTTCTAATCACAAAGAAGAAGACACAAAGCTACAATCAAGAGCACAGGAGAAATAAATCGTGTAGTTCTAAAGCGTCAACAGTATTAACTCGGTAAGCGCTGGTTAGCTTTTCATCAACTTGACACACACTGGAGTCACCTGGGAAGAAGGGACCTCAGCTGAGCAACTGCCTCCATCAGGTTGACAATCTGTTAGGGCATTTCTGATGGATGATTGATGTGGGAGGGCCCAGCCCACTTTGGGATCCTGTAGTGTTTAAGAAAATAGGCTGAGCAAGCCATGAGGAGCAACTACTAAGTTATATTCCTCCATGGTCTCCGATTCAGTTCCTGCCTGAGTTCCTGCCTTCACTTCTTTCAGTGATGGATTATGAGGTAGAAGTGTTAAGCTAAATAAACTTTCTCCTCCCCAAGCTGCTTTGAATCATGATGTTTTATTAGAGCAATAGTAAGCAAACTGACATTAAGACAGCAAACTTCTAAGATGAGATGAAAAAAGAACACATAGCAACTGATGGCAGAAAATCCAAAGATGAGGGCGGCAGCCAGGGACATCAGCTTGGGCCACAGGGCTCCATAGCCAATTAGCGCCAGCAGAGGGATACCCTCCCAGGAGCTTGGAAAAGCCGGGAGTGGGCCCAAGACAAGCTCCACAGCTCACCAGGAACTGCCCAGAACCTGCGGCTCACAGGGACTGAGGTAGGCGGGCATAGAAACCCCCTGGATCCCAACAGCGGCGGCTGGGGCAGGAGATGTCTGCCTGGGCCACCAGGGTTCCATAGTCAAGGAGCTCCAGGAGAAAGTTACTCACCCAGGAGCGTGGAAAAAAAACCTCACAGAGAGAGCTGGTCTTCAAGGAGTATTGATACAGAGGCCTGCAGGTAAGAAGAGCCATAGCCAGAAAGTAGGATCAGCTAACATCAGAGTTAAGAAGATGGCAAAAGGCAAGGGCAAGAACCTAAGGAACAGAAACCAAGGCCACTTGGCATCACCAGAACCTAGCTCTCCCACCACAGCAAGCCCAGGTGTCCCCAATACACCAGAAAAGCAAGACTCAGATTTAAAATCATTTCTCATGATGATGATAGAAGACTTTAAGAAAGAAATTAACACCCTTAAAGAAATACAAGAGAACAGAGAAAAACATCTAGAAGCCTTTCAAGAGGAAATACAAAAATCCATTAAAGAATTGCAGGAAAACACAATCAAACAGGCAGAATTTCAAGAAAACAAAATCAAACAGACAAAGGAAATGAACAAAACCATCCAGGAGCT